>JABSTQ010008668.1:0-116457 GCA_013358835.2 Ixodes persulcatus | reverse complement strand
CCCGTTTGTTCGACTCATGCTCAGTACTGGCTAAACATAAAAATAGAACTGTTAGGGAAATTATGGAAGCGGACGAGATAAAAAAGGCAGCTGTGGGGTGTGTCAGCGCTGCATCTATCGACCTTTTCGATAAGGAGGTGTAGTTCATGCGAGAGGCGGCAAGGCCTGGGGTTGGCTGATTGATAGGACCATAGCGTGCATATATGCCACATTTCCATGTTGACTAAGTAGTTGCAGTCAGCGCTTGTGTCTGTCTTGTCTTTCTTTCTTTTGTCCTCGTCTAAAAGCGCTACCATGCCTTTGGCAACCCAAGACCAGTACCAACTAGCCCAGCATTCAGCATTTACAATTATCTGTAATGCCGAATTAAAGCGCGGCTCTTGAGGAGGAGGAGGGAGGGTATGGAGGGGAGGGTACGTATTCCCCTCCTCCGCTTCTGCTCCCTTCCATTTAGCGGAAAAGTTTTTGCTAAATTTCCCGGAAAATTCGGTGGGAAAATTCTTACTCTAAATTAAGCGAAAAATTTTCCAGCTAGTTTTATTTTTTCTGTTATATTTAGCGGAAAAATGTTTCTGCTAAATCTAGCCGGGAAATTTTTTCGCTAATCTTAGCGGAGAAACTTTTCAGCGGGCAATTTTTTTTTGCTAGATTTAGCGGGAAAGCTTTTCCGTTCAATTTAGCGGGGATTTTTTTCTGCTAGATTTCGCGGGAAAATTTTCTCGACAAATTTAGCTGGGATATTTTCCCTCCAAATTTAGCGGGAAAGTTTTTCCCGCAAGATTTAGCGCGCAATTTTTTCCGCTAAATTTAGCGGGGAAATTTTTTTTTTTCAAAATTTCCGCTAGATTAAGCGGGTAAATGTTTCCGCTAAATTTAGCGAGAATATTTCCCAGCTAAATTTGGCGGGGAAATATACCCGCTAAATTTAGCAGGAAACGTTCCCCTCCAAATTTAGCGGGGAAATATTTCCGGTACATTTAGGCGCGGTGCGACGTCACTCGTGACCCTCGTGACGTCTCACGTCACGTTACGTGTGACGCCATTATGGGAAAGGTCCCATAATGCAACGCGCGGTTACGCCGACGGCGTATTTGTAAACGGTGGTTGATATGAGGCATGGCAACGCCGCTCGTGCCGGACTCGATGCTCCTCGAAGTGGATGGTGCGTCGCGATACACACTGTGAGGCGCGGTTGCTGCGGCGGCGGGCAGGCGTTGAGCGTGTATCACCGAGGCGCGTTTTAACCTACTCTACGCCCCCCCCCCCCCCCCCGCCATTCACCAAACTCTACAGGTTCGGCTTAATTTATATATTTTATATGAAATATAAACTTCATAACACTGTATAAATAGATTGAGCATATCGCCAGGTCCCTAGAAAGAAAAGAAAAACTTAAAAAAATTCAAAATCGTTTTTTCGTTTTTTTTTTGTTTTTTTTTTTTAATTTGGATTTAATGTTTGAGTGTAATGAAAAAACCGCTACAGGCTGGCCAAGGCAATATAAAACGAGCATAGCCCATAGCAGGCAATACACGAAGATACAAAGCTTAGAGAAGGCCTACGTATAGTCATACCTATTCATATTTAATAGCAATTAATTACGATGAACGAGATCTAACGAAAGGTGCAACAGAAATCCACCCCGGACCGAGCGGTCCGCGGCCGGACAGCTTGGCGCCACGAAGATGAGGCGAATGGGAACGCAAGCAGTTGAAGTTAACGTGACTCAAGGGAGAATACACGGTAGCAGCGGACCGTCGGCGTACGCAGCTGGCTCCCGAGTGGCGACGCGTTCGGGAACCAGCTGCGTGCGCAAGCGAATACGCGCGATTACACGTGATTGCACGACGTCGCGGGTCCTGAGACGATATCTTAATAACTCTGGCAAATGCGGGGGCGCACATAACTGTGTCGTGCGTGCAATGAACGTATCCGACCTCCCCACCGCCCCCCCCCCCCTTACCACAAGCTTCCACAAAACCAAGCAAAACAAATCATACCGCACAAAAATGCACGCGCGGCATATCTTGTGCTCTCCGGGTTTATCAGATTTATCAAGACATGCTTAAACTTTGTTTACTGTTCTAGCGTCATTGAATGATCTTTAGACGTTCAGCTGGCGCGGATCATAAATAACACTCGATCCAGTAAGAAAACGCGAAAGCGTCATCGGGCCTCGTTCGCATGGCCTTCTCATTCGCCGGGCAAGCGTGCCTCTGTGTGGCCTAGTCAGTAGCTTGTCTGGCTTGCAACTGAAGGGTCGTGGGTTTGAATCCAGCCTAAAATTCTTCAAATTTTTCTTTAGGGCAAGTTAATTACTTCGTTAAGTGAAATCATTTGAGTAATGCGGCGACCTTTATTTCGCATTGCATGTCATCTTTTTTAATCACTATTCAACGCGTGACGTCACGTTTCACGTGAGCGTTGTGGGCTGTTTCAAATTCCCGCACGAGGTCATGTGGCTGTGACATCATGACCCTATCGACCAATCAGGATTTTCTCGTCACGACACCGACGCCAGTTTTTCTGCTACGCCACCGAGGCCAACTTTTCTGCGACACACACTCCTTAACAATTTCGCGTAAAAAAAATATTGGAGATTGATAAGAGCTTGCCAAGCGTCCCTCGAGATTAAAATGTGAAAACGGCCGGACCACTCTCATCACTCTTGGTGTATTCACGGTTCGGGCGGTCGATTACTTCTGCTGTTTTCTTTTAGTGCCGACTGTTCAGCTACTATTAACTGATACAGGTTACATTTTGTTCGAGATATTTCACACAGTGCGTTATTTTTATCTGCATTTACCTTTCACAACAAGAAATAGCAATTTCATGCATCTCATGCCAGCTTTCACCAGGGCGATATTTTAGGTGCAGCACTACTGAACACGCTAAGTTAAACAATAAGCGGAGCGCATATAAATCGCTCTAAATAATCTATCGTCATCATTGAGATGCTAACCCTTTTTGTTATGATACATATACATCGTTTTCTCGTAAGTGATGGAAGTAGTACAAGCTTAACAAATTTGTTCCTCGCGCAATTTCTATTTATAAATCAGACACAGAGGCGCAACATGATAACACTACAATGGCGCTCTGGTAGATGAGCCGAAATACGAGCTCCCCAATGGTAGCCACTACGCTTAATTACCTAATGTACACTACAGTCAACGTTTTCTTCCGAATTACGGAAGGAATAGAGTCGTAAGGGTTGCATAAGCCAAGTAGCTTAGGTTTGAAATTAGTTAATATCATGCCAGTAGCTCATGACTCATTGTATACTGAATAATCTTTCATTTGATGATTCATGCGCGTAAACGTATACATTAGCTACTACAGTTTTATTTTCCTTGCACATTTCATCAACATACATTTTTTTAAACTATTGATGAAAGCAGTGCGAGCTGCAGTATACCAAATCAACGTTGTTCCATGACCTGATGAATGTATCAGATATCTGGCACCTGCTTAATTTGTCTCGCGTATTTTTCCGAAAAAGATATTGATGGAGATGCGTAAAATTTCAAAATCCTCTACTATCATATCCACTCTCATTACTGCCATCCACTGTCCCTCCGCGATACGCAACTATCGCGGAGGAACCAAGACATACGGTGCGCTGACGTCACATAACTCGTCACGGCTGAACAATCTTTCGTAACGGCTGAACAACCGTCACTACAGAAGTCGTTACTACAGAAAAACCTTTCTTGGTTGTTCCGCGAAGCGATTCAATGCCGCGATTGATAAGTGGCGGTGTTTATTTGGCGCATTCTTACTTTGTGCCCGGCTATAGTAGAAATTGCAAAAAGCCTAACGTGATTGCTTTCCCTTGGGCAGAACAAGCGTTTAATCCGAATATAAGACAATCTAACATCTAAGAATGACCTCGAGAAATAATTAGTTTCCGTAAACACTTAGAGAACAAAATTTGTCCTGGGAAAGGAGATTAAAACTGGGAAAATTAGATTTAGGACGTTTTCTTCCACCGTACAATTAAACGGCTTCTGATATTGATGTTGGTGTTTCTTAACCCGAACACCTAACTGTCAGTTTGTCCTTCGTAAAATGACGGATGAAGTCAGCGTGCGCAAGGATTTCGAACTGGAAACAATTTAAAAGACACTTCGGGCGAAGAAATTATTCTTTCGGAATACCGTTATCGACTACGGTTTTTGTCAGGGACGAGCGTGGCATAGTAATAGCAGACTCGTTACAAAACCCTCACTATGTAGTGTTTTCTATAATAAACCTAGCCATCACATTTCAATCATGGACACGTAGTCCGTCGTCAAAATAGGTCGAGGCATTGTTTTATATCTTAGAAATAAACTAGGCTCCGGATAATTCAATGGCGAGTTTACGATGTCGTTATACAGTTCTATGAACGAGCACATGGCCTCCACCGCACTCTCAGCTTAAGGGGTGAACTGAGTATGGTGTGTAGAGGGGGGGGGGGGGCCGCCATACAGACTTCAAGAGGAAAAATGTACCAAGCCCCGCAGCGTAAAGCAGCGGTGACACAGCGAATACATCATACAAACGAGAGTCTGCAGACAGTAGGGATTTTTAGGGAACCGTTTTTGCACACTCGATACGGTACCCTGAAACTCCCTAGTGTCTGAGGCGTGCATTTTTCCCCCCATAACACAGTTCTGTCACATTGTTCACGCAAAAACACTCTGGAGACATGTTCGAAGAACACATATGTATCGAGAACACATGCTTCCAACATGCTTGAACTAAGTGCGTCCGCCGATAATTGTGACACGCCTGTAGTAAACACCATGTTTTTGTATGATCTATGAGCAGTATCACTACCGCTTAAAGGGGCCCTGCAAAGCATTTCTGACAATTTTTTTTTTTTATTTGTAACGCGTTCGCTAGAACTGGTGTGTGGCACTCTAGCAGCACGTTAAATCTAAAATAAAGAAGAAATCTGATGTATTTTGAACATAATAGGTTGTTAAAGAAGTTAAGAATTTTGAGCACATTTTGTATCGTTGCTGACGTCCTTGGTCTGAACCAATAGAGATCCGAAACGACAAAGGAGTGCGCAACAACCATGCATGCGCGATCTTCCTAATTGCTGCAATTAAAATAAAGTTATGAAGATTCGAACACCCCACCGATTAAAGGGTGTTCCAAGCAAAGAATGCGGAGGGCAAGTTCGTCTGCTTCTTGCGCAGGGGGTAGCGGTGACGTCAGAACGCCGAGCCCTGATTGGCTGATCGCGACCCCCCTATCTGAGCGTCGTCTGCTCCTTTGCAACGTCGTCTGCTCGCAACGTCGTCTGCGTCTGTCTTACCTTTCCTGCGACTTTCGGAAGTGCAGAGGCCAGCTTCACGAAACGATCTTACGCCAAAAGAGTGCGTAAGACAATACGTGAGAACAAATTCGTATTCACGAAACGAAATTATCGTAAGTTTTGCTCAGGTTACGCGCGGAATCCTACGACGATCAACTCAGCATGGCCGACAGCGTCGCTCAGTTACTTGGTCGCGACGATCAACGGACGTTTATTTTTGTACGTGCTCTTCGCACGCGTCCCGACTGCAAGCAGCAAGAAAAAAAAGTAAAGAGTACTTGAAATAAACCACGACGAACAAGAACGCTGGGTCCACAAACACCCGGGAAATGCTCCAACGGCCACGATTCCACCGACCCCGAGTAAGCGAGCTCGGCAAATAGGCCTAGCAGGCACAGCGGTGCTCCGACGGTCCTTGGCCAAGACCGTCTGCCCACGACCGGCTGGCGTGCTGAATGGAATATGCCCGCGCGACCCTTGTGAACCCTTCAATCTCTTCCTCTTGTCATCTCCTTGTTTTCCGAGGCAGCGGTGACTCTCGCCGGTGAAAAAGCGGTGAATCTCCGACAGACGCAGGAAAGGTAAAGCAGCCATCGCTTTGACTAGCAGACGTAAAGCAGACGATGTTAACTGCGCCGACCCGCCGACGCCGTTAAAGAGTGAGGAGTCTCGCCGCACACGAAAGGAGGGAAAAAAGTATTTGGGAGGGAACTTGCGGACACTAACACGCTCACTCTCGGTTCTTAGCAAACAAACCTCGGCGCCTCGGGACACCTCGCCAGTGAGTCCTTTGACTTATCTCCTTGATACGCGTCTGCTAGTTGTTAAAAACAACGTACCGCTCGATTTATTTCGTCTGCCCTCTCTGAAAGGCGAAGTCGAGCTCGCTCGGAAAGACCTGCACTTCCGAAAGTCGCAGGAAAGGTAAGACAGACGCAGACGACGTTGCGAGCAGACGACGTTGCAAAGGAGCAGACGACGCTCAGATAGGGGGGTGGCGATCAGCCAATCAGGGCTCGGCGTTCTGACGTCACCGCTACTTCCTTTCTCATGCGCAGAAGACGAAAATGAGCCCACTTGCGAGGCGTATAACGCGCTTGAAAGGAGTGTATGGGGAGACAAAGGAGCGAGCTGCCTTTGTCTCCCCATGCACTCGTCAAACGCGTTCGAAGGTGAAATCCGAACGCCGGACGCGAGCGTTCCGAGTTCTTAACGCATTCGACGAGTTTGGTGGTGAGAAAGGCCGCCTCTCTCCGCCCATAGAGTTATTATAATAAACGCTAGAGGCTCGAGTGGCGCTAGCGTGTTGTTGCATTTTGAAGCAGACAGCAACCAGTCTAAATGTGACGTCCGGTAACGCATTCCTATGAGAAAACGCAAATGCGTTTTCTCTTCGCGCTAGATGATAAGAGCAATTTGCTTTGTGTTGTGACAGAATAAAAGAAATTGGAACGTTTTACAATCGGATGTGCAAAAATATGTGTCAGTTGCGGCGTTTTTCTTTTGATTCCATGGCGTCGAACACTGCACTAAAATAGCCGAATACACATATAATACGTGTTGACGTTGCAGACTGCAATTATAGGGTCACGTATTTACGCATATAGTCAATGCTATGAAGCACACAGAGTGAATCAGCTTGACAAAAGACCAAAAGGATGTTAATATATGCCAAATCAAGCAATCAGAACAGACGACAAGAACGAAGCATGGAGTTACAAAACGAAGAACACGTACTGGATTAGTAACAAACTGTGCTCAAATAATCAAAATAAAGCAGTAACCGGGTTTCTTTTTGGCTCTTTTGCTTTTTAATTGTTTTTTTTTTGCTTGAATTGATAGCTGGTATAGACATATCATGCTGTACAACATAGACCTGAGCTTCCATTTGTGCTAACTTCAACATCGCTCAGTAATAAAAAAAACAATTAACTAAATAACTTACCCTTCTATAATGGGAATAAAGCTACATAGTAGCCGTTACAAGTAAAGAAACTACACTGATTCCTATTCTTCCCTGGCGAGGAGAAAAATATCATGTACGTCCTCCCATAGGAATACACAGGAAGACTGGAAAAGTAGACTGGTTGCCGTCTGCTTCAATTTGCAACCGGAAGTCCCGTAGACACTAGCGCTAGCTGAGCCTCTAGCGTTTTTTGTAATAACTCTGCGTCTCTACCGCGCTCGTCGAATGCGTTCCAATTCGAAACGCCAGACGCCGGCGTTCTGCGTTCTAACGCGTTCGACGAGTACAGTGGAGACGAAGCAGCTATGCGAAGCGCAAGTTTGTCTGCTTCTTTTGCAGGGATAGCGGTGACGTCACAACCCCGAGCTCTGATTGTCGCTAAATGAAGGATAGTGGGTAGTACTAAAAGCAAGCTGCCTTGAGCTCTACCCAATCTCCTTCAATTAGAACCAATCGCAACTCGGCGCTTTGACGACGTCACCATAATCCCTGCAAAAGAAGCAGAGGTACTTGC
This sequence comes from Ixodes persulcatus, assembly GCA_013358835.2. NCBI lineage: Eukaryota > Metazoa > Arthropoda > Arachnida > Ixodida > Ixodidae > Ixodes > Ixodes persulcatus. The sequence continues at coordinate 108,666 of JABSTQ010008668.1, read as the reverse complement.
GCTCCGCCTAGCATTAGGTCTACCCACTAATCATTTCAACCAGGGCTCGGCGTTCTGGCGTCCCCGCGCGTTCTCGTCTCCTCCTTTACCTCAGTTTCTCGGCATATTATCTTTGTGTCAACCATAATATTGCGACATTAGACGAAAGAACACGAAAGACAGAATCCCGAAGCGAGGACCGTGAACAAGCCATGGCACACGTTTCAAAACCTGTCGTCGACTCGATGACGAGGCAGGGAAGCTTGCGTCGTCGTTGTTTGAGCTCGAGGGAAAACAAGAGCACGTGGGAGCATTTGGCGAGTAAATGAACGCACGAGGAGCACGAAGAGCAAACGAACTTGTCTGCCGTATACATCGGCTTACAACTACTTGCCACCTGCGCCCCCGACGGCCATTGGCGTCTTTTTCGGGTGGGATATTGTTCGCTTTTATGCGTCTAAAACTTCTGGTAGAAGAGTCCGTTAAGGGCCTTCGGAACAAGCTCCTTTAAAGGGGCACTGACAACCCAAAGGTCGTATTTTTTTTTATTGTCTAAAACGATGCAAGTTGTAGTCACAGACACGCAAAAAAAACCGCATCGCGAAAAAAAATTTCCCCGCGCGCGCGTGCGCCTTTTTATTTTTGGCGTTTAAATTTCCCGCGCTCACCTCCTCGCTTCTTTTGATCGGTGACGTCAAAAATCAGGAATTTTAGAAGCTTTGTAGGTGACATTTCTATAACATTTAATAACGGCAATCGTAAAACATGCTTTTTAACGCAATTGCGAGCGCCCTACGGCCCCTCTTTCTGAAATACCAGAAATCAGAGTTCGGTGTGATGTTGCTTCCTAGATTTGTACCCTCCCTCGGAAAACTTGGCGGCGTCGTCGGCGAGCAACACGGCGAGTGGGGAAAGAAACCGGTTCTTTCCCGCGCCGGCGTGATATCACCTCCATCTCGCTTGGGGTTGCCGTGGCAACGGCGGAGGTCTAAAAAAAAGTCGAGTCTCAGGAGACCGCAAAATTTGACTCGCTGTACTGGCGCGGATCGCGCGGGGACTTCAAATTCGGCATTTGGAAATTGTTTTTTTAATTCACAAATACTGAATTTTCAAGTTTCGAATTTTGAGGGTAATGTCCCGGCATCGTTTTCAATCGTTTCGGATAATAAAAAAAAATATGATTTTGACGTGTCAGTGCCCCTTTAAAGAATCGGCTAATCAGCTCGCGATCTCGTGTCTATCCCCGATTGTTTAAATGGATTCGTACTAAAGAACTTGAACGTGCCCGTAACAGATAATCTTCGCCCGGCGTAATGTTTGCTGAGCTCGCGGCAGAACAGTCACTGTTCTGACGCCAGGCGCAGAGCGGCTATCGCCGGGCAAAAGTCGTCTCTTTTTCGCAGCATATTTGCTACGTACTTCCCAATTTTAACAACTTCCAGAATAGTTTATTTTAAGTTACGTGATTGTTTCTTTTTATTTCTTAAGTATAAACAATAAGAATTTGTATATGTGCTTACGGTATCCGTCATTACACAAGCACAACACGGCGAACTATCCGAATCCACAGATTGCCAATAAAGTGCAGCTTGCTCACTTCGAGGATGAAAAAATTAAAATGTCAATTTTATTCATATGGCTGGGATTTTATTTCAATCGCGTGAAACCCTCGCAATATTAAAATGTACTGCTTAGTTCACGAGCGGCCTTCATAAAGTTTGTATTATCGGCACAAAACATTCAAAAAATGTGACCAAAGCGGGCATCTACACAAGCGCGGCGTTCTTTTAGTTTCGGCATTGTATTAACATCGCGTGAGCTTCTGATAAAGTTGCCTGAAGCCAGACATGTACAAATTACTCAAAAAAGGTAGTTAAGTTAAGTTACTGAGTATCGACGCCAAAAGTAATTGGAGTAGAGTAGAAATTACACATTTGTAATAGTAATTGAGTAAACTACTAACTACTGTACAAAAGTAGCGAGTTACTTTGAAGTTACTTTCGAAGTTACTTTTTATATTTTTGTGGTAGCAAAATGAACAGCAGTTTTGATTCGTGAAAAACTTTGCGAACCTGAAATAAATGCAGTCATTTTATGATTTGACTTTTCACCAAAATAGTTTATACGCTCGCAAAAGCAATTTACTTTCGAATTTATTGATAGGAGAGTTTTCGCCTTTTCCTACTAACGACGTCCCCAGCTAAGCTAAAAAGACGTTCCACCGACGCGCTGGATGGAACGGCAGCGTTGAGTTTCAGAAACAGGCTGTGCAGGGTCGGGTAAGCGAGTGTTGGCATCTTAGGTGTCCACGACGAAACATGTGAGGTTTACCTCGTTTGGGGGGATGTATAACAAACTCTCCTCCTTTTGTCTTTTCCTTCGGCAAGTTGAGATTGTTATGACTGGCCCCTCTTTACTCCCACGACGTTCGGAGAGTACGCTGAGCGAGTGCACCTGACCGTCAAGGGTTCAAGTCTCACGCCACGACGATGAGATCATCCGGACGACTGCGCGTCTCGTTGCAGTGCTACCGCTATGCTACTAGTTTTTTTTTTTTTTTTATTTAACAGAAGATGAAACGAAGTATACTTCACCGCTGGCGCCGGGTCTAATAAAAGGAACTCCCAGGATACCGTAGTCGCAACCCTGGCCGGCGACTACGGTATCCTGACGCGCCTGACACTCCTGACAAGAAAATCGTTTTCAACAAAGAGGAGGTGTCCCTGTCGTGGAAGGTCGGAAGGGCTCAAAGGATTACGTGAGCAAGCATTGACGCTCGTACAGTTGCAGCTGTAAGCGGGAATGTGCTCCCATGAACGGATTATCCGTGTCTGCGTTTCTGTGCGGTGGAGTCCGGCTGTGCAAGCGAGTATCCGCTGACGACGAGGCGACGATGGGAACAGGAGCCCAGCTGCGAGGTCATGCCAGTGGCGCCTCCCGTAGAACCCCCAAACCGCTTGAGTCAGAACTCACAAAGGGCAGGCAACATGAAAACAACAACAACCTTCGGAGTGCTCCCGTCTTTGCTTGCACGGTTGCAGCTGGAGGCGCGGCGCCTGCGTGCATTACCGGATTAGGTCAATACCCGACCAAGGCTTGTTAAGCATCTCTTCCTGCGTTCGTGCGCGTCGGTGTTATGTTTTGGCTGCTCATCGCCGCCTTGGCCTAAGGACGCTTGTGATGCATTTGCTACGGCTGCGAGGGGGCCCCTTGTTCGGGAAGGCCGCTTCATCTGCCGATGATTTCGAAAGTAGTTAGTAATTTGAGTAGAAGTTACCCGAAAAATGTAGTTAAATTAAACTACTAATTACCCAAATAAAGTTGTAATTGAAAGTTACCAAGTTACTCGGAAAAGTAGTTAAACTACAGTAGTTTGAGTAGAGTAGTTGAATTACGTCCAAGTCTGCCTGAAGCTATCAAGCCAAAGCGCAGAAGGAAGCTTACTGAAGGCGTCCTTCTGCTTCATGACTATGGCCCGGCTCACTCGACACAGGCGACGTTGTCACACGTGGCCTCTTTACGTTACAAAACTTCGCGTCATCCTTCATATTCATCCGACCTCGCACCTACTGACTTCTTCCTCTTTCCTTGCATGAAGACGCCACTGCGTGGAAAGCATTTCAAGGAAAACAACCAAGTGATTGTATTCCTAAACAATCAAAACGAGGTGTTCCATAACAATAGCCTCCGGCAGGTTTAACATCGCTGGCCAAATTGCGTGACTTTGGGTGGCAAGTGCGTAGAGAAAGACTAAAGAGCTTCATTGCTGAATCTATTCCTTCGTGACAATAATACGTACTTTATTAGCGGCCCTCGTTGTGGTATTCGCAGTGCATTTCAAAACAGAAACTAAGATCCTCTACTCATTGCGCATTTGCACCCGGACGGAGACGCATCTGCGTCTGAATGATTGGACGTTTCCAAGCAACTCATACATTACCGACAGACGCTGTGTAACCAATCACGCAAGCCCAAGCACAAACAGAAAGAAACCTAGTAACATAAGCATAGAGCTACTCTGAAAATAAGCGCGTTCTTATTGAGCGCTTATATAAGCGGCCACTGGCGCCGCTTATAATAAGCGGCACGAGTGGCCGCTTATTCACATTTCTCTAGCATTTAATTTACGAAAGTAAGGTTCTCTGTTTCTTGCGTGAATTGAATTATACAGCAAGATGCACAGCAATAAGCAAAGTGTGGTGAACACGCGCCTTTATCAAGCAACCAAGAACAGAACAGTTACGGGCATATTTTGACAAGCACCGACATGTCGCCTTGTCAATGGCAATCTTCTCATAAGACATCACCTTTCATGAATTAGCACATGAATAAAAATTTAATAGAGGAGAGCCGTTTGTTGACCGTGGTATCACAGACACGAGTTTAGATTTCGTTCATGGTGTACATCTAAGGTGACGGCGGGGCCTCATTCAAGTTCACGGACCCAGACTGAATTTAATTCGGTCTCTATTTCCAAATTCTAGACGACCGATACCCGCCACGCCTATTCAGTCAAGTTCTTTTTAACAATAAAAAACGAAAGCCATTTACAGCTCCCTGTAACGCCGGATTAGAGCGCAGCTCTTGAGGAGGAGGATGGAAGGGTACTGAGGGATAGGTGACTCCCTGAGGTCACGTGACCTGTTGGGGGGGGGGGGGGGTCACTTGACCTCAGGGGGGGGTCACGTGACCTCAGGGGTGGGGGTTACGTGTGGGTAACTCTCATAACCCTCGTGACGCTCGTGAGGGTAACCCTCGTGACTCTCGTGAGAGTAACCCTCGTGACCCTCGTGGGGGTAACCCTTTTGAGGGCAACTAACCCTCACAACTCTCGTCAGGGTAACGCTCGTGAGCCTCGTGAGGGTAACCCTCGTGATCCTCGTAAGGGTAACCCTCGTAACCCTCGTGAGAGTAACCCTCGTAACGCTAGTAACCCTCACGAGGGTAACCCTCGTGACGTCAATATGGGAAACTACCTATAATTCAACGCGCGGTTACGCCGCTTGCATGCAACGGGTTGCATGCAAGCTTCGCATGTTCGTTGCATGCAACGCGCGGTTTCGCCGATGGCGACGGCGACGCCGCTCAAGCCGGAAATGTTATTTTAGAGCTGCGCTCTAAAATAACATTAATTTTTAATTCCATCAAGAGATGATGGAAATAAATAAATAAATAAATAAAAATGGTCATGAAAAAAGTATTTCATGATACAGCTTGACGGGTCTCTGACCGCCTGCATATAGTAACAACAGAGCGAAAAAATAGATCAGTAAACAAGAAAATCACATAAATTTACGATCACCATCATAACATGCTAAGCACGTGCTTCAGATTTTTTCATCGTTTACATCTCGAGCCATGACGGAAAACAAAGGTAAGTTCATAGTAATAAAAAGTATGCACAAAAACCAAAAGAGAAAAGTGACTAGAACAATTCACCAGTTATAACTTAGCCCAATCGATACTTTTAGCTATATACAGATGGAGTAATTTAGGAATAACGTATTTTAGCATTGCCGTGACATAGCTTGTTCTCGGTGAGACCAACTCCTTACCTTCAGCTACGCAGGTAGGGCAATTTTGTATATGTTTCAAGATTTGTCCAACACGTATTAAAAAGTTTTTATTTCCAACTTGCTCTACTTGTAGTCTAGTGGTAAGCCTATATTCATATATTGAATGAACATTTTCGACATGACACTTCTTAAAAGTTTGCTATAACGACGTCCTCTTGATAAAATGAAGCTGTTTGTGAGAAGAACAACATTTGATAAAACTCGAAGCAAAAAAAAAAAAAAAACAATGTATTTTTGTTTAAAAGCTGCGGATAACTGAAAATATTAAAATAAGAAGTAGACGCGCCAAACATTTATGATCAATAAAGTAATTCCTGAAAAGGACCATAGGGACGGCGTTTGAAGACGCGTTTTCACGAGACCGAACATTCTGAGCGTGTAATATGCCTCTTCATGCTCCCATTTTTTATTGTCGTGCTCTTGAAGGGTAGTTGAAAATTACGCCCGAGCGCTAAAAATTGTTTGTTTCTACATTTTTAAATTTAGCCAATTCAAAAATATATGAAGATTACAATTGCTGCGTCGGAATACATCGATACGGATATAGCAGAATACTTACTTTATAAAGTATAACTTTAAGCTATAGATATTATCAATTCAATGTTAAATCTCCAAGCTCATCTTTTCGCCTCTTCGAAAAGTGCCGAATATCTTTTTCTGCATATGGGAATAGCGAAGTCTGCCTATGGTTGCTCAACGTCGCGAACCGAAGCCAGCACTCGAACAAGGCCTTTCTTCCATCGGAAAAACGCCACAACAAACAATCACGGCAATCGCGTTCCTTGACATTCTTGATTCGGGGCCAAAACAGAAACATTGACTATCATTCTAAAGGCCTCCACGAAGCAGGGACCACAGCTGAGCTTGTCATCGTAGGACGGTGATTACAGAAAAAGAAAAACAATATGCAGAGAAGGAAAACGTTTATTTGCTTGCCAAGCTTTCTCTCTATTCGTGTATAGCCCACGTAAAGGAGGCAAGACTATAAGGCACAAACCAGCTGATGAAATTACAGAAACGTAAAATGGATGTGTGCTTGCTATCTTGTGGCGACAAGAGAAGTGTGTTATGCCCACAAAGGTGCATAACTGGGCTGAAGGGAAAGACGTGTGTCCGTGCCCCGTTAACTCTCATGTGCTCCAAGCTACGACCTCGATTATATGCTATTTTTTGGCGTCATTAGCTATCGGACAACTGATTTCAACTGCTAACAATTATATAAAACTTATCTTGGTGAAAGGTATGTGTTTTGAATTACAAAGAATATGCAAACAAAAACACCTTGAAATAACAAAGAGTAATCTAGTCACAAGAAAAGAATCCAGTTGATTTTTATCTGCCCAGCATGACACTAGCGAACACGTCTCTAGTAAGCCGTGCTCACACGGCCAAGTGGTAAATAACCAATTTTAACGCTCATTCCGGTGCTCCACATAAATACATTCTACTACGTTATAACACAGCGAAAGCTTTTCAGCTGTGAAATAAAAAAAAAATATGAAAAACCGAAAATCTGATGGTCGCGCAAATTGTTTCATTGTGTACCGCATTTCAATTAAATGTGTGTATTTGAACCAACGTGTTCATTTGTTCGTCACGTATAATTGAGAACATTCATTTTTACAAAGCTTTCTACTTGTTTGTATTACAAACATTTTTTTCTCTTCAACGTTTTTATAAATCTACTCGGGACCAGCCTAAGAGACAACTACTTTCGGTGTATGCGGGACTATATGTTCCTCTATTTTTGGATATGTGCAAGCTCCGTTGTTGTTGTTGTTGTTGTTGTTGTTGTTCTTGTTGTTTTTGCTAAGTACTAGCATGGTCTTGCTTGAATGTGTAGACATTGCAAAAAGGAAAATAAAGGATGTCGTTTGCAAGGTTTTAAAAAGGCTGAAGAGTCGGCGAGTAAGCTCTTAAAAATGATGTATTTGCAAAACACTCGCGCAAAAAACCTTTCTAGGGAAAGGCTCTCACACAACGCTGCTAAGAAGTTTAGGTATGAGGTATGGTTTTTAGTGGTTGTATTTGTATACCCTGAATATATTTTTTCTATTATGAGATTGCTTTCGACGCGTTTCACGTTGGACACCAAGTGTGCCGCACTTTGTTATAGCAGGCACGATAGTAGCAGCATGACTTTTAGAAGTACAGTCTCCTGCAATATGAAAGACCCACTGGGAGCGCGTGGCCGAGACGGCGGCGGGCGGGGGCACTGCGCGCGGTTTAGGCGATTCCATTCCGCTTCGAGGGGACGACACTCGGGCCTGAACACACGTAACGGTTTTTGGTTTCGATTTGGCGGAACAGTGTGCTTTATCGGCGTCATACCCAGAGATAGAGCCACGAAAGCTCGGAAGAAGCCAGTCATGTCACTGTTTCTTATCAGTTGTTTCTGGTGTAAAATGTGAGAAGAGGCACTGCCAAATAAATAAATATGAAAATTATACCTCAGTACTATATTTAAAAGATAAAATTCGTCTAAGAGTGCACTCATTGGTTAGAAGCATGGCACGAATCTGGCGCTTTAATAAAGTCAGAATAATCGCATTGCGGCGTTTGTAGGACCTATGTCCGTGGCATGACGCTGACGAACTGCACTCCGCCGCGAAACCGACACTAATAAGCGATAAAAGGGTGTTACGCTTTAGCTGAGCCCTGAGTGAGCCCTCCCCTCGGGGTAAAATGGAATCGCCCGGAGCGCCCGCAGCGTCCCCGCCAGCCACCGTCTCGGCCATGCGCTCCCAGTGGGTCTTTCATATGGCGGGAGACTGTAAATTCTTTACATGAATGTTCTCGTGAACGAGGCATTTTACAGACCTACGACATAGCAAGCGTAGCTTTCATTACACAGCACATATACTTGCAAAATATATAGTGAACATGAAACGGGGAAAGAAAGACTAGTTACTATACGCGCAAACAATACAGTCAACAACTTCAGCAAAGCGTACAGAGAAAAACTCGAGAGCAAAGGATATGTTTGCTCAAATTTTGGGTTTTTTCGTAATAGTTTAATTAAGGATCAATGGCCGAAATCCTAGACGTGCGAATTTCGTCAGAAATACACAGTCTGTACACCGAGACAAGAAAGGTAAATACAAAAAAAAAACAGTATGTAAACAAAATGTGAACGTGTTTTTGTTTTGTTTTTAAACAAGAAAAAAAAACAATAAGGGTGCAGAAATGGGGTGTCCATCGGTGGCAGTAGCGAGCAGCTTATACGAATAAACGCTTCAGGCGCTGCCAAAGTGAAGATTGTAAATTATGGATTGTAGAATACTGTAGATTTTCTATTGTGGATTGCAACAGTTATTTCTTTGTGTATCAAGACACAAGAATTGCGCAAAAACGAACTCTGTGAGTTTTCAAGTTGTCCTTCAAGCGTCAAAGTTTGGCAAACAATTTTTTTCGAGGAGTTTGCAAGTTGTCCTTCTAGATTCAACGTTTGGCAAACAATGTTTTTGTAACATGCTGTCATACAAAATTTTAATATTTGCTGAAATTGAATTCACTGTATACTTTTCGGGTGGCATTGCATGTAATTAGAAGCAAGTGACATTTTTTTTAGTTTATGCTCTCAGGTTGCCTTTGTTGTTGCCCGCTGTTAACTTATAATGGGTCACGTCCGCTAATATTCACAAGTTACGCACCTACAAGATGGACATCTATGTCCATCTCACTTTTAATTGCTGCTCTATATGGGTTTTTTAAACATGACAATGTAGTCATGTATCCAAATCAACATATATGTCTACGTTTAATTGATTCCCTAAAATCGGTGTTTTAACAATTTTGTACTGACACTCCCGCCATATTGATTTTCTTTTTTTCCACAAAGGATGTTTTGCGTTACAAAAATTTTCATTTGTTCCACTCATAAATATGCGGTATTTGTACACGCCTCTATCTACTATAGACTTATAGGCGTAAATTGTGGAAAAAAACGTTATACAGAAATCGCGGGTTTATACTTAAATAATGAGAGTGCACATGAACGAAAACCGAACTTAACAGAGAAGCGTGACATTTGTAGGATTTCCCTTGCTACTGCCCGTCTCAGAGAATGGCACTACGCATTGGTTCATTAACACGTAGTCACCTTTTTTGCTGTTAATCTCCGATGCTGGTAGAAGCAAGAGGAATCCTGCAGTGACATACTACGAGGCGGGAAGCAGAAAGGCAAATCCAACAAGTTAACTCGATCTAACTTGGCATAAAAACAATTGAGTAGCGCGTATTGTGTACATATTTCCACTTAACTTGCATTTACCGACTGGCCAGCGCCTTCAGGTTTGAAATATTTTATCCTCACGGTCACTCGTCCACCCCCAGATAGAAAAATCCGACTAAAAACGAATCAGTTCAACAACTCTGCCTTCTGCAGTTCCAACCTCGAAACTACGTCCTAAGTCAACGTTCATCCACCCTTGGAGGCATTCCCCGCCGCTGTCTGATGAACTTGAAATCAAAAAGTCAGTTTATCAATTACCGAGGCGAGGACGTGGCTTCATGAATGACTGCGCCGTCGCTGACTTGAGCGCTGACAACCGGGGCGGGCTGGAGTCAGCCCCGTTGTCATTGAACCGCACGTGGCCGCGACGTGACTTTCTGGCGTCAACGCTGACAAGGTCGTCGATTCGAAGGCAACGTTATTTGGCAACGGAGCGCGATAATTGGCCGGCTAATGAGGACTCGGCTTTCCGGCCCTGGCTCCTTATGCCACAGAGGCGTAATTTTGTTTCTCAGCTGTTGTTGTTTTCTTTTGATTGTGTAACATCGTTGTCAGTATTTCAAACTAAGGTAGTGCCTGTCTTTGTTCACATGCCGCAAGTGTGTGTACGTTTTGAAAATTCTAATTTTTTGGGACGCTCGATGCGCAGAGTTATAGTTGACTGCGCCGCTGTATCTCCTAAATTGGTATGCACGTTGATATTCTAATGGCTAAAGATGCAATTGATAAAATTCAGTTTATAAAAGTGAAGTTTATCTTTTCATGTTGAGAATATAAAGAGGCAGCATTGCGTTGAAGTAGACGGAGTGCAGAGTATGTTGCCATCTTACCACTAAAGCCGTTGCTTGATACAGATAGAGTAACATCAGCGTCGTTAGTGGAAGACAGATTTTTGAAGCACATATTCTAGGCTCATGTTAAGGCTATCAAGATTCTATTATGTTCCTCTTCTTAGTTGCCTTTAATGTATGTGCCGAACCATAAAGTCCAATTTATATCTACTTGAGGATGTTTATAACATAATTATATGCATTAAGAGCGAAACACATGTACGACGAAACCGTCCGATCCGACGTGCGGACTGCCGGAATGACCTTCGGGGGCGAGGGTTTTCCTAGCACTGGAGAGCGTTGAAAACCCTCGCCTCCGACCGTCGTGTTGCCTGACGGTTTCGTCGTACATGTGTTTCGCGCTTTATACTGTTACTGTCAACTTTGAGTTGGATATTATATTCCGGAACTAATTCAACAGGCATACAATACCGAATTTCAATAATATTGAGGTCTTGATAATGATAATTAGGTAGTCATTTTCTCTTTTAAAATTAAAGGCATAAAAAACTGCGCGTTAAATTTATTACTCTGTATTAAATGCATATATTTTTGCTTATGCTTATATTCACACATTCAAAAATATTTGCAACACTAAAACGTACAACGAATGCGATAACCATTCACTTATTTCGTTCATTTTGTTCACATTTATGTCAAATATTTTAGGCTCTGATATTTTTCCGATAATACATAAGCCGGAACATATTTCCGATAAAAACTCGAAAATGAAAGAATTGGTTTCTACCTTACAATTTAAAAATGAGCCCGTGAGCAGGTTGTTTTTGTGTCTTTATAATATTGAAGGTGTCAACAATGAAATTGAACTTGTTGAACTCACCACAATCTAAAATAGTATTAGCAATTAAAAAAGGAGGAATGTTTCTAATAATGTATGTACTCATTGAACTTTACAGCAATACCGCCAGAGTTGTACTTTGCATCTTAATTTTACGTTGGCCTTTATTTTTCAGTTATTAGGCATGATTAAAGCTTTGTAAGTTCAACCTTCGTTCACCTCTCAGAAATTAGGTGCTTGATTAAAAAAAAAAAAGGGTTTAGAGACGGAAAGTTAATTTCAAATGCAACAAATTATAACCATATGCTTCTTTTTCTTAGTGGTTGAGTGTGTGAGTCGAAGAATGTGGTGCAATGAAGATTAAAAAAAAAAAAACAAGGCATAAAAAAAGTAAAAACTTAATATTCGATATTGAAAGCTTCCTGTCTAAATGCAAAACTCATTCAGGCACATACGCACATCAGTCGACAATAACTTGAAGAGAAACAAAACCTTTCTGGTTTCTCTATCTCTTCGGCTTCTCGGAGTCCCTGAACTTAACAAAATGTTTCCGCCAAGAAACGCACTGAAAACGTCATCGACAATTGCGTACCTACACAAATAAAACTTATTCCTGAAAAATAAAAAAATTCTTGATAAGTCCCAGTTGCCTTGCAAGGCCAACACGTGGCGTTCTGAGATTGACCACGCCAAAATCCAGTTCAAAATAGTTTAATATTTTGTTGTTTGATATAAGTTGTCCAATTACCAATATTACAGCGGATATTTGAACGACATTCACAAATATTTGAAAATTTAAAACAGCACAAAAGTCGAGGGACTATATGAACAAAAAACACAGAAACAGCGATGAAAGCCTTTACAAATATATATAATAGCCTACAATTTTACGATATATTGTGCACAGCCTGATCAAACAACCAGAAGTGACACAAAATAGAAATCATTAAGCGTTAGTTGCAAAAATAAAAGAAGTTTCTCTATTTCGCCTCATAATTTCCGCGTAAACCTTGTGCACGGCGTCAAACGTCAAACTTTCTTTTTTTTTTATCTTTGGGTACCAGGTTCTTGACGACCGTATTTCCAGAACTATAATCCGTACCCGGTGTACAGTAAGCTCGCCGTGCATAGACCGCACCTGGTGCTTAGTCGATACGAAAATCTTCTCGTACACGGCACACCTTGACAAATAAATGTGTGCATTCTTAGCTCTCAAAGAAGCTTGTATCATACGTTATTCATTATTAACATACTCTTCCGTTCACAAACTCCGCCACGTCTCGTCATAATAAACGTTACTAAAGAACAAAATTCCTGTATAGTTCGCATCTGTAGATAGTCCGCACCGCGTAAAACTTCAACTTTCAAACCTATATAGTCCGCGGAATATAGACCGCAAGATACGATGTATATAAAAAAGGTTTCTGTGGAGACTACCTTGAATATCTTTCTGCGCAGTTTTTAAGAGAGGTAGTAAAACTTAGAGCTACGGGACACTGTCTCTTGTTTTTAATTATATTGCGCAAACAGCGAGGCTCCGTCTCACGACAGGAATAATAAATATAAAAAAACGGAAGGTAAAAACTGGTTTTACTTTAACAGTTTCGATTTTCAAAATTGTTTAAATACTATCTCATTTTTTTATTGTGCGATTAAGCATTTGAATGAATTCTGCGCAATTAAACTAGTCGTTTTATTAAATTGTGACAATACTCCCTAGTTGTAGCAATATTTTAATAAGGAAAACGAAACAATACGACTGACATACTATTGTAATTATTGTTGAAATAGGCACGTGAAAGCAAAACTAATTACGTTGGTCATATTGAGTGTTCTAATGACACTTTCGGAGTTAGTTAGCGAAAACTGACGGGTTTTTTTTTTTTTTTTTATAACGTTTCCTTTTCAGGTGCTCTCGTCCTTCACACATGAGCATGGACGCCCGTAAACTCTACGTCAGAACCAAACTTGTACGTAACGCGTTACTAGTAACGCGTTAGTTCTACCTAGTTAATTTTTCGGTAACGAGTAACGTATTTATATCCTTTCTAGAAAAATAACGTCCAATATTCTTAGTCACTTTCAATGTCAAGTAGCGAGTAACGTTTTTTTTTTTTTGTTTTGGAGTAATGTGTAAAACTACATTCAAACAGCCTCGTTTTAATTTTAACCCGAGTATCTGTCTATTGCGACAAATGCAGATGGGCAACTCGAAAAACAAGTAAACAGTATGACGCTATTGCAACGTTAATTGTTGAACATGTCAGTTGAACTCTACAGCTGGGAATGTCCTTCACACAGAGACCACAATAAGGTTTGTACATACCAAATGTAAACCTGGAGGTTGTCAACGCGGGAAGGAACAAAACCCATGGTCAACGTCGAACTTTAGAAATAGAAAGAACAAAAGAGAGGGGGCGATCCCAGATTCACCAGCTCTTACTGAAGCACAACACTGCTGTTTATTCGACCGCGTCAGTAGAACGACTCTTCAGCGTTGTCTGAGATGTATCCTAAATGAAGCGAGGAAACATAACTGATGAAAACTTCGAGAGACAGCTACTGCCTAACTTCTGCTTAACTAAAAAAAAATAATCCATGAAACAAAAATAGTTTTGTATTTGGTCGTCAAAATAACTAGAAAAGTAACTTGTTACCAGAGCAGGCACGTATCCAGGGGGGCGGCCCATGGGGCCCGGCCCCCCCCCCCCCCCCCGAAATCTTTCATTTTGCTGGGGCCTCCTCTCCCCCCTCCCCCTTATACAACATTTTGTCAAGGGCGGGCCCCCCCCCCCCCCCCCCCCCCCCGAAACAAACTTCTGGCTACGTGCCTGCTTTGGAGGTAAAGTTACGCGTTCCTTTTGAGAATTGGTAACGAGTAACGGTATTTAGTTACTTTTGTGGGGTAACGTGTACAAGTATGGTTAGAACTAACTTAGAAGCGGATATTGTTTCATGTTTTTACCTCAGACAAAAATGCGCAGCGAAATTCCCTGCTAAACTTCTGGCGTCGCACTAGCTTACTGGCACTAGTGCGAGTCAAGGATACTCGCACGCAACGCCACTGACCAAGAAACTCCTTTGTTGCGCCGTACTTTCGAGGACAAAACCGAGTGTTTTCATTCAATCTCTCCTTCGCAAAACCTGATGACGTAGCTGGGCGGTAGCAGTACCGCCCAGTGACGATATTTGAATGCGGCTGATAGATTTGACCCGAGCATGGCGTGGACACTCGATTTGGGCTCGTGATAATCGATAGCTCGAGAAGCATTCGGGTAGTGGCCCGTGTCCAATCGCTGCAATGACGACAACAGCCGAGCCATAACAATGTCTGGAACTCAGGGCGTGTCCTGTGCCTTGCCAACCCCAGCGCATGGCTATCATCAACATTGGCGGCATATAATCGGCTCCAGATCACGTGGCCGCTTGTTCTGGCTGCGAGTTGAGGGGGTGAACGCTGCTCGTTTTTCTTAATTTTTTTTCTGCGACTTCGATTGCGTGTGGTGAAAAGCGAACGGGTATTTCACAGGTCATTAACGTCAGGGATCCGTTCTAAGCGGTATTTGCGCAAAATACAAAAATCGTTGCATCGCCCCTTTACGTGTGTTATAGCTAGGCTACATCAGAAACACTCTTGTCTCAAAACATATATCTTATAAAACTAAAGACGCATTTGACGCTGCGAGCATTCTTCAAAACGCATAAACGTTTACACACTTTTGACGCTGCAGCTGAGAAATGCCTGCAGCGGACTCTTCAACCCGAAGACATGCACCACGTTTTTGGCGCGCGTAAGCAAGCTGAAGACTTGGAGAAAATCAAGCTCACTAACATCCACAACAAGAAACTATCACAACTTATACCCAAGCCCTCCACCAGAGCAACTTCAACTTCCGTCTATAATCTGTCGTCTAAACAACTCTCGGACGGTCATGTAAGCCTTCTGTCAAAGGGACTAGATTTCGCTTTGGCCCCACGCGTTGTCCCCAAACGAGATATTATCGTTGAAATAGAAGAGAAGCTGCGTCATCTCCATGATAGCTCGGGGATTAACCTAGCACGCAGCCGTATAATGACTACTTTAAATAACTCAAAAACCACCCCGTCGAATCTGATTAAGCACGAACAAGCGGCACTACGGGACCTTAAATCAGACCAATCAATCTTCGTCCTTTCTGCAGATAAAGGAAAGGGCACTGTTGTAATTGACAAAGAGACTTATTTTCGAAAAATGGATGCCATCCTCCAGGAAACTGCTCATTTTGTAATGTTACCACAGGATCAGACTAAAAAATCTGAAAGGACCCTGGTGAACCATCTACGTGATCTGAAAAAGAAGAACCGCTTAGATGACACAATTTACCGCCGCCTTTTCTCTTCCGATGGTTGTACTCCAAAACTTTACGGCCTTCCCGAAATTCACAAACCCGATTGTCCTCTACGACCGACTGTGTCGTTTGTTGGTTATCCCACGTACAACCTATCTAAGTATCTGGTAGAGCTGCTTTCTCCCATAACAGGGAATAACAACTTTACAGTTATAAACTCTGGAGAATTTGTTGACCTGATTCGAGGTCATTTTGTGGACAAGGGAGATGTAATGGTCTCGTTTGATGTCATATCTTTGTTCACTAATGTTCCGACCACTCTCGCAGTGGAAGTTGCCAAAACACGCCTGCGCAATGATTCCACACTTTCGGCAAGGACATCTCTTACAGTTGAGGATATTGTCATTCTTTTGCGCTTTTGTCTAAATCAGTCGCATTTCAGCTTCCGAGGACAATTCTATCGTCAGATTGAAGGTTGCCCAATGAGTAGTCCGGTATCTGTGACCTTGGCTAATCTGGTGATGGAACACATAGAGCAAACCGCGTTAAAGGTAAAAGGATGCCCTGTAAAATTCTATCGACGTTACGTAGATGACACTTTCGTTATTTTAAATGAAGATCACGTCAACGACTTCCATGCTACCCTAAACAGCATTGAACCTTCCATACAGTTCACGCGAGAAGTAGAACAAAATAACACGCTACCGTTTCTGGACGTAACTGTTTGCCGAAGTGACACCGGTCATATTGAAACCACCGTGTATCGTAAACCTTGTGATACCGGTAACCTTTTGAGTTTCAATTCTCACCACCCTGTGGAACATAAGCGAGCTGTTGTAAGAACTTTAATTAGCCGATCAGAACATTTCCCTTTAAATTCAGATTTGCGAGCATCGGAAGTTCAGACTGTTGTCGGATCCCTTTTGAGGCGCGGGTATTCAAAAGGTTTTATTGAAAACACGCGCAAACAGATGCAGCAGGAAAGAACGAAAGCGACTAATAATTACAAAGCAGGCGTGGTGACTACCCTTATGTAAAAGGCGTCTCGGAATCTATTCGCCGGTCCCTCCTTCTATTAGGTATACGAACAACCTTCAAGCAACATATAAAATTACGTGACCTCATTTCGAAGCCAAAGGATCCAACCCCTCCCGAATCGCAAAGTGGTGTTGTATATAAAGTGAACTGTCAGGACTGTGACAAGTGTTACATCGGAGAAACCGGCCGCAAACGGAGTACTCGCCTCAAAGAGCACAGAAGAGACGTGGAGAAGGCAACACATGCCACAAGATCAAAAACTGAACTGGTGGAACATTGTTGGACGACTGGTCACACTTTTGACCTCGCGAATGCTGTGACCCTGGCGCTTGAAGAACAGTGGGGCCCCAGAAGATTTCTGGAATCATGGTGTATTCGCAGTGACCCATCCGCATGTAACACCAACCGCGGCCCCCTCCCCGACGTCTTCGCCGACATCCTGAAATAACTTTTAATTTAACTTCACATCTACAAAAAAAAAGAAAACGAGAACCGACGATGTCTCTCGATGATGATGATGTCTCCCGTATGCCATGGACGAAGTCGGCAGAACCAGCGCAACGGATGAAGAGAAGGAAGAAACAAGCCTTTGGTTGCTGGTAGCTAGTCGAGTGTTCCTATCTGCACTGATGATGTCTCCCGCATAGGAGACGAAATGTCTACCTATAAATTGTTGGTATTGTTACGGAAGTCGGAGGTATTTGTTTTTAATCATGATTCCCGGCTTTTGGAACATTTTTGCACTTTTGACGCGTACCAGCACAAACTCGGGAAGGCCGACGTAGAAATGTACCCCAACACCTTGATATCGTAATTTAATGTGAAGTTGATTAAATAACGCGCTAATTGAAATTTCAGATATCGTAACCATTGGGTCTCCTATCTGAGTCAAATAGATAAAAGCGCCAAAAACGAGAGGGACAAAGAAGAGTGGCTTCAATACAAGGCGCACTCGCAACTGAAGTTTAAGCAAAACTCACTATATAAGCCGTTGTACAACGCTTATTCGTAACAACAATCTATGAAACCCCTTGATAACATCAAAATCTTTCTGTGAGGGGGCAAGCGAGAGCTCGTTGACGGACTCATTTCTTTTTGCCCTAATCGCGAATGCCTCGTGAACTTCTCGGCACACTTTTTCTTTATATTTCGCTAGAACCTTAACATTAGGCAGAACTGGTGAGCATTGAAAAGGACTACAATAAATGGTGAGATTATCAGAAGGATTTGCTCTCATGGCTGCCGCATGTTCGCGTACACAGTCATTGACACACCTACCCGTCTGACCAAAGTACACGGAACCGCAAGTCAGCTGTATCTTGCGCACCACTCCCATGGCACACTCAGGCTGAGGTGATATGTAGTGCACTGCTCCTTAATTAGCTGGGGACTATTGATTCTGTGGCACAGACGTACCATTTTACCGAAAGCTGAGAATACCACAGGAACTCTAAAACGCCGCGCAACGTTCTTTAAATTTTGGGACGTGGCATGCAAGTAAGGAATATATATTTCTGTGTGTGGCTATGAACTAACTTTCCCAACTTTCCACGTTACTGCGGTTCATTTCTTGTACAACGGGCTCTTTTTCCTGTTCTCCCACCCCCTATCAGTCGGTGCACTTGTTAATCAGCATCATCGCCTTTACGTGCTGCCGCTCCAGGATTTACGCTTATGCCATTCAACACGGATGCTACCCAGATGATGTCAACGCTCTCTTCCATGGGGCACAGACTTACACCGGCCACACCAAAAGAATCTGTCGAATCCTTCGATACCAAACTCGCAAGCAGGTGGACAGGCACAGACAGTGCCTAAGGGTCTGTTGCTACGCAAGTGGTGCAGCGCGAGAACAGGCTGAGAGAGCCTACAGGGATCACCTACGGATTGCCTCTCAATACACAAACTTCTTCTGGCAGTAGACGAGGCTGACGCTTCCCAAGGTCCAAAAACGAGGAGAACCAGGACGACAAAAGGTTTCTATCCTAGGGGACGTTGTACTTCCCCCTAACATCACATCAGCACTGGACAAGGGACCCAAGTTCTGCCTAGATCCCAAGCTGTGACCTGTTGCCAAGCTGGCCCTCGTAACAGGGATTGCGGAAAAGGCAAGCCCCGAAGTCAAGGAAAGGTGTGTGGCACACGGAGTTGATGTGCTTTTTTGTACATTGAGGCAAGCTGTGAAGTGCCGGAAAACGACGCGCATCGTTGACTACTTTAAGGAAGACTCAAAACTACTTACGTCTGACAAAATAGATGGCTTTGTAGTGACTTCACGGGACTTGTTTCATGAGAAGTCTTAGCAAGCTATTCTCAAGAACTTGAAGAAAGTGAGTCCGGGACCCCTGACCGAATCAAAGACGCGTGCTAAGAAACTTTGTAGTGAAATGAATATTTGAGGTATATTGAAATGTGTAGTCTAGCAAGGGACTCTATTTAGACATTTTCTTTTCTGCCAAAACGCATAATGCAGGTGTACCCTCTATAGCGATTTTAACGTAGAAGGGATCTTGGCACTCCCACATATACGGCTTCCTTGTCAATCATCTCTCAACTTTGAAATTTCACGACATTTTTTAGTCATAAACTCGGAAACGATAATTGAATATTTGAAGGAAGACGCTCAGAAGATGCGTAGTGCTTTTCTTTACATGTAGACAATCTGTTTTACTCGATCCCGCTCGACCATCTTTTTTCGGCGGTTGTAAAATGCGTAGAGCAAAACGGCGAAGTGTCGTACGTGTACTCCAGTTGGATTGGTGCGGATAGTTTTCTTCGGCTTTTATTTTTTATTTATCTGACACGTGTGTTACCTCTCAAGTGGATATGCGCGTGCAAAAGAAGGGCATTTGCATCGGGTCTTGTATGGCGCAGGTGCTTTGCGATATTTTGTTTAAGTAAATGTGACAACGCCATTGCTGAGAGGTTGAGAATATGACAGAGCGAGCGCTGGACGACGTTGTACCTGATGTGCTCGATGTGTTTTGCTCATGCTCTTCCGGTCTGAGGTTTACTCATGAAATGCCTGCAGAAGGCAAACTGCAGTTCCTAGATATAAAACTATACGCTTTCTGGAGGGCCACATATGTTGGGCTTACTAGTCAAGATCGAAGAACGTCATCCTGCCGTTTGAGTCTGCGAACTCAAAAATAGTCAAAATGGGCATTGCTAACACGTGTCTGGAGGCGCTCTTAAAAATTTATTGTGAACACACTGTGCTAGACATATTTGATTTACAGATTTCACGCCTACAAAAGGCAGGTTTCCCGCAAAGCTGCGTGGCTGAGGTTGCGGAAGGGTTGCTAAAGAAATTCAAAGGTGCAAACGAATAGGAAAGAGAAAAGCCCAAAATGAGACCGGCAATTATTCTATACTCGCATGCGATGTTTCCATAATTTACAGAGAGTTGCACAGCAATAAAATGGTGTGTCATTGCCCCCGATAAACTGGTATGTCATTGCGGTAGAATTAATAGTCCCCAGTCAATTAAGGAGCAGTGCAGCATAAAACATTGGACCAAATATGCTGAATGTGCCATGGGAATGATGTACGAGATACCGCTGACTTCCGGTCCCGTGTACATTGGTAAAGCTGGTAGGTGTGTCAATGACCGTGCACGTGAACGTGGGGCAGCCATGAGAGCAAGTCCTTCTGGTAATCTTGTCATCCATTGTAATCGTTGCCCATGCTCACCAGCTCTGCGTGATATGTTAATATTCTAGCGAAATATAAAGAAAAAGTGCGCTGAGAAGTTCACGAGGCATTTGAGATTGGGGCAAGAAGAAATGAGTCCGGCAGCGAGGCCTCCCTTGCCCCCTTTCACGGAACGAGTTTGATGTTATCAAGGGGTTTCATCGATTGTTGTTACGAATAAGCGTTCTACAACAACTTACATTGTGTTTTCTTGTTTTTTTTTTTTCAAATAAACTTCAGTTGCGAGTGCGCCTTTTGTTGTATCCACTCTTTTGTTTTCTTGTCGTTTTTGTCGCCTTTATATATTTCACTACGAACCAACTTGCCCAACTTTCCACTTTTCTCCTGTCTGAGACAACGTCGCCCACCCGAAGCCGTCAGTATTTCTATACTATGTGCTGCTTGCGGCAAAGAACATGGACATCAAAGCCTGTACCTGCATTAATCAGTTTCTCTCGAATACAAAATTAATTGCCGCAGCAATAATATGTTACCTTTCGGTGTGAAGCCACTGCATTGCCTGCACGTATAAAATTCGTTCAATTGAGTTGTCTCCGAAGCGACGGAGGCTCGAAGATAACAACATGCTTGCGTATTGTTTTTACAAAGGAGCCTGAGAAGCCTTTCTCGGGCGAAACACATTCTGCAAGGTCGCATTCTCCACACGTTTCCCCCTTCTAATATACCTGAGACGCAGAACGTAATGCTGACTTGGTCAGCACAGTTTAAGCCGATTAAAACTGTTCGTTATTGTTCCTGCATGTCTGCCTCTGCGCACGTTTGCTACGCACGCATATTTTCTTGGCGCACAAGGCGTCATGCTCGCAAAAAGTCCTTGAGTCTGCGCGCTTTCTAACGAACTTAGCGTTTACCGATCTTCTCACTGGCTTAGACACCAATTAAAACCTGTGGCGCCTCGCTTTCTTTGCTGTCTTGTTCACGCTCTTTCCTCTCCTTCTTGTGAATGAAAGGCACCTACGCGGCACATTTTAACTAATGGTCGGTCTCTCTGTGTACAAGCTTTGCATCGGCAGGTGGTGCTCCCGTGAACAATGAGCTGCAACATCTAATCCGATCTTTTCCGGCATTTACAATCCCCACAATTTCCTATTGTTTCTTGACTTGTCATAAAAAATGGGAGCTAACCGACGCATTTCATCAAGCAGTTTGGACAAAAGATTCTTTAACACAACGGCAAGCACGCCGGAAAGGATTGAAGAACTGTTGCAGCTAATTTGTCCCCGATAGTTTTGCTGGGGATTTCAGTTTGCGGATGATGAAAGAATCAGAGGATCAATGAAAAAGGTAACACGATGTCAGTAGTAAAATTGTAATTGTAACGCACGTTTTGGGAAAAATGTCATCTTTGTTTTTTTTTTGCCGCAAGGATAAACTACTCATCGCATACACTCATTCTCTGCACAAATGTTGGTTGGGACCAAATTACAAAAATTCTGTACTTTCAGCCATCGAATTAAAAATTTACAACAGATTTTTTTCTTAATTTTCAAAGAGGAAATGGAAGCCACCAGAATCCTCGCACACCTCGAAGTGAATGGCGTCTGCTACCAGGAACGGGCCGAATTTCTTTATTAAAATGTCCGATAAACGCCGACAACCATTGCATTATATAAATGTAGGTTTTTAAACTTTGCTACCTAATCTCAACTGTTAGCACTCCATACGGAAAGAGACTCAACGTTCAGCAATGCGTGGCTAACTTCTGCGGCGACTCCAATCCCGCTGTTTCCATTTGTCTTCTACACGCGGTATTCTTCGGAACCTTCAATTTTAAGCAACCAAGTAAATGTTCATTTTTCGGCCTTGCTTTGACCCTCCCCATGCAAATGAAAAGGCACCGATGACCAAGTTTAGCGATTTTAGTTTTACTCATTCTTTATATATTTCATTAGCATGACCTTTGGCCTTAGAAGATAACTAAGGCTGTCAAAATGTTAGATATACGTATGGCCATGGCAGAAATGTTTTAAGGCTTATGTGACTTTCTATCATGACCTCTCTTGAGGGCGAGGGTGGTAAGGAGGTTGTAGGCGGAACCAAGCGCAATTATGGTATTTCTGTCATCCTTGTCTCATTATCTGTGGCAATTAAATGAGAGATCTTAGAAGCTTGAGAAGACGCTCTCGCCTTGAAAAGCCTTGCGCATTTATGCGCAGTATTTTCGAATAAAATTTAGATAAAGTCGCGGTTCGTTTGTGTAGTCGATCGACCTCGAAACGACAAGAATATTCGCGGGAATGTTGTTGGCGTCGAAGTCTCACTTCTTTTCAGAGTTTCTGTTTGTTTTGTACGTTTCATTGTTTCTTTTTGTCGCCAACTTTCCTCGTTTGTTAAAGGAAGGAAGTGGCTGGCAGCCTAACCAAGCTTGCTACCCACATCCTTATATAACATTATGAAAAGCTGACATATACACACTGAATATTGGTGTCGACATAAGTACAAACCTATTATTAGCAAGCTTCAGCAGCCGCCCAACGCTATTTGCTGGTATCTCGCAGGGGCCGGGGAGGAACTTTCATGAGAGTAATGTCTTAAATGCATTCAGAAAATTTAACTACGAGGCTTCGTGCTTTGTGACAATTAAAGCTATCATAAAGGTTATTTTTGAGGTGAAACGTGTCGTATCTTCCGATGCCCCGATAAATGGTTTAGCAGAATTATAACTTAATTGGTTACTTTCATTGGCCCTTAAATGCTGCTGCGTATGTCCGGAGATAAATTTATAGCCTTATTTTTATTAATTCATTTGACAGTATTGCCGGCTGCTTGTATGGTGGCCAAGAAAATGGTAAACACTGTTTCACTCACCATAAAGTGTACCGGGAAATGAGACAAAAAATCGCAGCTAACAACAATAAGAACATGCTACCAAAGGGCGACAACACCAAACATGACTCATCGACTAGATTATTTTTTTATTCGAAGATAGTACAACAAACAAAAGAAAACCATAATGCTTGATTTAAACAAATGTTAAGTTGAACAGCTATAGGGTCATTTATAAGATATAAGAACAACTATACGATTACAGGGCGTTCCTCCAACGACCGAGATTAATTTTAAAAAGGGCACTTAGAATTAACGAAGAATAATTTCACAATACCATTATCGACCGCAGAGTTTGATAAATATTTTATTGCACAAATAATTCTCTGTCATTCGTTAATTGAATTTTTAATACTCACCTAGCTCGCGAAACATATCTAATTAAAGATTCGTTGTTTTTGTTGCCAAAACTTCTAATCGCTATTATTAGAATTCAAAGAACTAAACTATGCTCCACGTGATCGTCCGGTAAAGTGAAGCAATGAGGAGACGAAGAGGTAAAATAGCAACTGAAGTCCCACGCGGCTGTGATGTCAGACTCCGCAGCGGGCGCCGGTGGCGAGTCATGGCGAACCCATCTGCAAGCAAAGCGTTACCTATGATCATTTGGTCCCAGAGTGGTGTGGTGGCAGCACACCCTGATGTCTCTCCGAGCGCTCAGCTTCCGGCCCGTTTTCCCCCTTTCGCTTTAGTATGGAAAACTCTGGACAGCCTAACTTCGCCATTGAATAACGCGGAGAATAATTTTGTTTTCTGACTTATATTAGCTTCTATAGCATATTTGGACGACGCGCGAGAAATCTCAAACAGGATGCTGCCTTTATAATTTATACCCTTTTCCCCTGGCGTGGGGAAAGGGGTGGATCCTATCCTATGGGCAAACATTGAAACATAATTGCAACTAGGTTCGAGGACTTCTTGTTTGAAGAACACGGGCACCACTAAACTTGATTTTTGCACGTTGCTATTTTTTAATACGTTGGTTTTTTGTTTAGCTATTGTGGCTCCGCTACTTTCCGGTAACAACTGTGGATGACCGAGGACGAAGACGGATCCGCTGTGGCAGGTCCACCGAGGATGGGCTTTTGAAGAAGAGGGTTACGTCCGTAACGTGAGGTGGAACATTTCAGATGACTCTCCTATATGCCTCGCTCGAGGCGTTTGCCTTCCGTTGATGAAGAAGGCGCCGTGCACGCTATTGGCGTGGCTCTTGAGAAGAACCGGGTGCGTCATGGGCGGCATTGGTAGGCTGTCACTTCCTACCTCTAATAGACGCGCGACATCTTTCCATCGCTCGTAGCGATCGAGATTGACGTTGTTTTGTGTCAACGAACAAAGTTGGCACCATGTCTGTGTGATGTTTGTACAGCGATGTTTTTTTCTTCTTTTTTTCTTGTGGGCTACGCATTTTGTAAACGACTTTATTTGTGAGGGCTCAATATTTCGAAAATTTCGGGAATTATGAGTTTCGAGAATCCTTCACGGGCACGAAATGCAGTGATTGGGAGTAGTTTGTTGTGTATTCTTTACCATAGACATAGGGCAATACATACGCGGGATCTATTTCTCGCAATGATATTCAAATTGCAAAATTCGCGAACATTTGGTTCTCGTGACAATTAAGTCGTTTACACTTGTCGGGACTGCTAAGTTGAATCTCAAACCTGACGGGTAAACCCCCTCGACTCTCATTCAAGTTAAAATTTAAAAAAAAAGAAGGAAAAAAAAAACTCGTTCTTTTCTTTTGCCGGTGGCGATTTCGACGTTCAAACGCAACGCAGTGCTTTGGAATCGTCCAAGCACACCGCCGCTCGCGTCAAGTAAAATGATAGCCTCGTCTTCTCCCAGACCAATCCGACCTGGCAACACGTGCGTTTTGAACCAGAAGTATTTTATTTAAATCGAGTTTAATTCCTTTAAATCCCTTAGCTAGAAATTGTTATTTTTTTCTGACTAAGTGTGTTTATAAAAATAACCACTAATATAAATCTTTTTGTTTGACCTTTCTTTGGTTTATGTATAAAATCAGTGCAAATGAAAAGCGCACAATGACAGACAATTGGTAGACAATAAATATTTTCGAAATTAAGTTCAAAGGAAAGTGTTTTCTTTCTATAATCGTACTAAAATCGGAATGATTGAACCCACAACTTGACTCTTTTTAAATCATCTTTATTTTTATTCCCCACATTATCTGCAAAAAAAATGAAGTGGTACCGAAGTATTGACTGGCAAATCATTAGTAAACATTGAAAACAACAACGGGTCACGCGCAGAGCATTGGGGCACCCCGATAGAACTTCAGCGGTCTGAGGAGAAACAATATATATATACTAGTATATATTTTAGACAAAACCCCGAGACTGGGGGGGGGGGGGGGGGGGGGGGAATATAGGACAACACAACACAAAGTCCTATTGAGACTTTGCGTTGTCCCCCCCCCCCCCCCGTCTCAGGGTTTTGTCTAAAATGTTAAACCTTCACCAGCTTGTTTGCGCCCTAACTTTTTTGTTCGACAATATATATATTTGGCCAAATTAATGGCATAAATTGAAGCGCTAGTCTACACAACATAAAACTTCGTCGTTTATAAAAAAAAAAAAAATCGTTAAAATTGTGCAAATGTTTCTTATACTGCCGTTGAGTAACGGTTGATATAAAATAAACACTAAATGTCTTGGTCCAGAGCGAATTTTTTTTTTTTTTTTTTTAAACCGACAATGAGATTTAGAGTAACAGGCATAAGAAGAGAGCTTGAAAGTGAAGATTTTTCATTTTCTACATCCGTCGGGTTTCTATCAAAGGCAGGTAAAGTGGGAGCAAACAGTGAGCTATCGAGAGGGTATAGGCCACGCGAAATATCTTCAACATAAAAAAAGAAATTCAGAGCAATAATATTTGGTTAAAACACATAAGTCGCTCTATTGTAAACCTAAACAAAGTTACACAACGCTGCCTGTACACCTCTTTCAAACAAGTTAAAAGTTTGTTTAAGCTTTATTTTAAGAATGGTTTATTTTGAACAAACAAAAATACACGTTGTGCACATGGCCGCACTAAATTATTTTAGAAACCACATTACACAAAAATAAAAAAATAAAAAGTTTAAAAAACATTTTTTTTTTTCCTCCGGGACCTCCGGCTGCGCTTGCCTCGTATATCAATTAATTGATATTACTATGTATAGGAGCCCGGCCGTTCGCGCGGGGCCGATCAAGCGATCGACGCTCGGTCCCGCACGCGGCAATATCCCAATCTGTGTTTGTGTTCTTCCTAACGGAAGTTATATTCATTTCTTTCTAGCTTTATTTTATTCAGGAATCTCCTTATAGTGTCAAAAACTACTGTCCCACCTTTTTATTATGAATTAAGTTTTATCCTTTCTTCGAAAGAGCACAACCAGAAGGTCACTTAATGTGTCGTATTTCCACTTACCATGTCCTTTATGTTAAACATCCCCAACCACGAACGCTGCGTTTTTATTCAGGTCCCCTTTTGTCATCAGCTACAACCAAGCGGAAATCAGTGCCCACAACGCATCGTATAACAAACCACCTGACCGGGAAACGATCCACCGACGAAATTAATAAGAGACAATTTCGCGTCAATTATTTGATATGCTCGTTGCTTCTCAGTCTATAAGAAAAAAGACAAATTAGACTGCAGTTTACGATTGACATAATCTGTACGCGCAACGCCACGAACCGTCGTGTTAGAGAGACATTGTAGATCGTAGGCAAGAGGTTTGTCTTGCTTGCAGGAGCTCATGTCGTCACGATGAGCACGAATTGGGTGCCCGCCCGCGAAAGCTCGCAAACCGCAGCGCACAATTAATTCGTGTAATAGTCGCTGTCAACTTCAAAAAACGTGGGGCGTGGCTTATTATTATTTTTTCTTCTTGTTTCTCGATTGGTTCCTTCGACGTCCTTATCTGTCAACGCCGCAATCGCATTGGCTGGGTAGCGATAATAAGACGATCAGAGCTCGCCACACACTGCACCTCTTTTTAAGCACTCCGTGACTATAGCAAATTGTGGCGATCAACGGGTGAAGTTCCGGACTGGTGAATCATACCTTCCACTGTATCAGTATGAGATTTTGTCGTACCTAACCTCTCCTCACCATGCCGAGCCTACACAATTACTCAGCTCGCGGCTTCGCATAAATGCTACTATTATAATACGTTTCAGCTAAAGTACAGACGCAGAAGACTACGAGCTATGGGACCAATCAAGCAGTTTCAAAAGCGCGAGTCACTAGGCCTTTTTTTGTTTATGATTGGTTCAGCGATCACAGAGCAGGTGCAGAAATATGACGAACACCTCGATGGTGCGCTTTTGACTTTGTCTGATTGATTCCATCAGCACGTAGCGTCGGCTGCGTATGGACTTGGTAGTAATATTCATCATGAGCGCGAAGTAAAAAAAAGATCCATCTTCGTTTTCAACCAGGAGCAAAGCGAGGTGGGAGAATCCGCCAAGCACAAAGGAAGGAGCCCCTCCGTCACGCCACGACGCAGGAGGCGCCGACTGTGCTCGCTCCTGCCCTTATGTAAGCCTAGAGTTCCGCGTTTACGGCGTAGAATGCGTGCCAGCGCCTCCCCGCCACAAAAGCTTCGCGTGCGTCTAACAGCCCCACACTCTTGCCGACGCAAAATCTCCCGCCAGACCTCCCGAGCCTCAAGGTCTTCTGCGTCAGGCAAGGTGGACGAGAAAGAGGGTGCCTCGCCCACTGGGGCCTCGCCCAACGGACTTAGCGCGACTAACGCACGAACACTTTATCACTACACTCTTTTTTTATTTTCCTGGATGTATATATATATATAGGTAGGCCGACCTTCGCTGGCCTAACAGCAGACAATCACCCTGAAATTATAACGGCAGCAGTTTGCCCCATGTCTCTGGTTGGTGAGGCCTCCTGTAGGCAGAGTGCTGTCTAGAGACTGAGGGCCCTAGTGTTTCACGCGCTTTGTCAAGGACGCTGAGCTCCTAGCACGTTTATGGTTTTAGTTTTATGTGCCTATTTGTTTCTTTGCTTCTGTCAGACTGGGTGAATGCCAGGCCGTTGAGGGTTCTTGCTTGGAGCCAGAGACGAATTCTGCAGATAATGGATTCAATCTTCTCCCTCCCGCTCACTCGTGCGGCTTCGGGCTCGACAAGAAGGACCGTGTTTTCCGAGCGCTGTTTTTTCAAGATGCTGGGGTCCGTTGGCTCTGTTTTTAATATTATTATTTAGATTTGCTTTCATGACCCCGATACTTGCACGTCTGGTTAGGTGTTATGGTAAATTAACACACGACGTGAAGCTGACAAGTGAGATGTTTGTCGGTGGAGGTTTACAGAGCGAGGTGTAGGTAGGCAGGTTAAGGCTAGCTTCAAGGTTCAATTTAGTGTTTCATTTTATTTTCCACGATTAATTTCTTGTGAACTCGGACACGTGAGGCTATGGAACGTAGCTGCTGGCTTAGTTTTGTCACTTTGTTTGCACCATGGGCATGTCTTAGTGAAAGGGTCGCCGGAGGCAACCGTTCTCGAGCGATCGGAGGCAGACGAGTGACCCACTGATCGTGTTTTTATTTTTAATATTTTATTCTTCCTCCCTTTTCTTCTCGCGCAATTAGAGTGCCCCCCCCCCCTCCCCTTTCCTTTCCTCCCTTGGCAACGTGACTGGCTGTGGCCATTGCGCCGACATTTGTTTTCCGACTTGGAGGCGTTGTCCGTTTTGCTTGTTCAACCGTTAACCAAGAGATAGACACATAATTGATACGCCATTGAGTATATCCTTTACACTGAAAGCAAACTGTACCATATACTTTTGTGTTTGTTTTTCACACTAGACCTTGTTCCCTTCACTCCGACGTATATGACATATGCACTTCATAATGCGTGTAGCGAAACAGCATGTAGAAAGAATTTAGGCTCGCGCACAGTCATTGCAGGTACAAACTACGCCAAGAGCGTCGACGACACGCAATGAACTTCTACGGGAGGCGCTTGCAGCATTGTACCGTTTCAGGCAGCTGTGTTGGGGTCGACCTATTTTGATGGGCGTGAGTGGAGAACGACTATCGGCACTCTCGATTACAGTCGCTGCTCCTCATCTTGGTATTCTGTAGAGTGATGCAAATAGTCGACGTCATCACGGTTGGATAGATAATAAAGGTATCGCTATTTTTTTTTCTCCAAAAGTAAAGTTAGAAGTTTGAAAATGTATTAGCTCAACGTTAATAAAACCGAGAGCCCGAGGCAGCCCAAAGGCGAGAACCATTATAACCAAGTGATGCCTGCATGTCTCCTCGTTTTTATGTTAACATGTGAGAAGCATGATACTGCTGATGTGTATTCCGCAACATTGGTATTGCGAACGATTTAGCCATTTCCGGTTTTATGACTTTCAGTATTGAAGGACTGTCGTCATAACTACTATAGTGGTGGAGTGTGCTTGGTGAGCGTACTAACCCAAGTGGTAAATTTTGATGCATGCGAGTACTCTTTCGAAGTGAAATATAAAAAACGCCCACGTCACGTTCGTGCTCACTGTGTCACGCAGTGTACTACATATGGGATATCTACGAAGTGCAATAGGTCGCAAAAGTTACACATTAAGATGAAAATGCCTAACCAGTACTCCTTAAGCTGAGCAGCGCTCGGGGCCTGACATGGCTGAGTTTATTTACTAAGTTAATTATATATACATACCGAGAACTCGGAAAAAAGCAAAACGACACTGCGAAGCGATCGAAAACGATAGAAAAACAAGTTCTCCATTTTGTACAGCAAAATTCACGTGAATAATAATTGTTGCCAACGACACGAGAATGAGAATAATGCACAACTATAAACTGTGCTAGAAATATAAACACGCTCCATTGCACGCACTGAAGACGCCACGGCCCGTGCGTCTTTAGAGTTCATAAAACAAATAAACAAACAAAGGCGCACACATGCGTTACGGTGATACAGAGTAGCAAGAACATTGTGTCAACACTCAGGCACGAAAACACACTGAGCACACCTTCGTGTATGGGGAAAAGGCAGAGTTTTCAAGATATGCTCACAGTAAAAGTGCCAAGAGAGAAGGGGAAAACGAAAGCTGAGCACATCAAGATAAAAAAATAAAATAAAAGACGACCGATGTAGGAAACTTCAAAAGCGAGCATGCTTTGATGCGGTGAAGCTATCACAATAAAGCTCCCTTTACGGCCTGCAAGTTTGTCTTCCCTTTGCGCACCTTTTGCGTTTGTTTACGCCCAATCGCGCCTACGTGCTTTTGTTTTCTCCGACCTTAAATTAATGACATTGCGCGCTTGGCTTTCTCCTCATCGAGAGTTTCTAGCTACGCATTCTCTGTGTTGTCTTTTGATTGGCATGTTCCTCTTTGCCCCCCCCCCCCCCCCCCCCCGATGCGCGAAATGCGCATTTTGGAACGCTTTCTCGCCGTATAGGTACACTTCCGAAAGATCCACAGAAACCCAAACGGAAACAACACGTACACGGAAGCGCAGTCACACCCCCACTGACTCATGCCTGTTCTTATGAGGCACACAACAAAAATATACACAAATATAGGCTCAAATACCTCACGTGAACGCATATAGGCTCAATGAAACCTAAAGAGGACCAAACGTAAACACATGGCCAGGTACAATCTTCTAGCGCACACGTCCAGAGAGACATAAATACTCGAAGGCGGAGTCATTTATGCAAGTCGACAATGGCAAGTGTAAACACCGCGAACGGCTTCTCGATCGCCCGAGCGCCTCCAACCCAGTCATTACCTGCCTTCAAACGCTTTCACCTTGTGCATTCGACATCCCTTGTCTAAGAGCATAGGGGTCTTTGTCTTGGTTTTCTTTTGTCTCAGATTTAGCTTACCCTTTTTACTGTTCTGTGCAACGACAAACATTGATCCAGAAGAAAAAAAAAATTACGCATGGTTTTGTGGGAACGATTCTTACTATTATAGTCGCCGACAGTCAAAAAAAAAAAAAAAGAGGCGTGACGACTCCCGAGGATGTCTTTAACGCTACGCAGTCAATGAGCTACCTCCATTAGCCAATAAGAGTACCGAAGGAGCGAATCAGGAAGCAAGCGTAAACATGTGTTCTTCCGTCATTCAACCCGCCAGAAGTTGTTTGGAGCTCGGGTCCTATTGTGAGTCCGGCAGTTGTGAGCGGCAACAGTGGTAACATGTCGCCACATGTGACTATTTTTTTTTTTTGTGTGTGTATCTGTGCTGGAAGATGCCCCTACGAATCGTTTGTTTGGCGGTTCCCAAATCACCACAGAACGACATTCACCAGTGCCAGTAATTGATCAAATCTACTATATAGGGAGTATTTTAAATGAGTTAGCATTTATAGCCCTGGTGCGTACAGCCATCTTTCGTTTGGACGGCCGTGGTTTGTACTGGACTGGACTGGACTGGTTTTGTAAGGCCGATGCCCGGTTCCCATCGTCCTCTTTTGCTCCGTTCTTCCTCTATTCACGCCCACTTTACCTCTTACGAGACGCAAAGAGTCTTCGGAAACGCTTCCAATGACGCATCCCGGAAGCGGAAGAGGAGGAGATCGAGCGGCCGTGGCGCTGGCACAGCTAACGCGACAACGTAAAACCGAG
Organism: Ixodes persulcatus; assembly: GCA_013358835.2. Classification (NCBI taxonomy): domain Eukaryota; kingdom Metazoa; phylum Arthropoda; class Arachnida; order Ixodida; family Ixodidae; genus Ixodes; species Ixodes persulcatus. The sequence continues at coordinate 76,724 of JABSTQ010008668.1, read as the reverse complement.
GCGCAGCGACGACTCCGTTTGCGCGCAACCGCAGGCACACTGGAGGAAAAATTGGCCTTCCGAAGACAACAGTATGCGAGTTGGAATTCCCATTCATCGCTGAGTCGAAACCCCCCTGTTAAAGGCTAACACATTTCGTCGATAATAAGCATAGCGACAGCAGCGATTTCAGCATCTTTTTATTTCATTTTTTCGCTAATCTTGTGAGATTGCTTTTCACTAGCCGGCGGATCGAGTAGACGTGCTGGGATTGAAATGATCGAGCAGTTTTCGCCGGCGTATGAGGGGATTTGTGTTCTCAATTTCCAGCTCTTGTGTAAAAAATGAGACGTTTACAATTCTGTAATGCCGAATTAGAGCGCAGGTTCTTGAGGAGGAGGAGGGGACGGTACAAGGGGAGGGTATGCCCCTCCGCACCCTCCCCTCCTCCTCTCCTGCTCCCCTCCCATGTAGCGGGGAAATTTTTCCGCTACATTTAGCGGGAACGTTTCCGCTAAATTTAGTGGAAAACGTTTCCTACTAGATGTAGCGGAAAACTATCTCCCCTAAATTTAGCGGGGAACGTTTCCCATAAAGCAACTCTCATGGTTACGCCGACGGCGACGGCGACGCCGCTCAAGCCGGAAACGGGCGCCTAAGAGCTGCGCTCTAAAACGTTAGCGCCGAGTGTGACCCCGAACGTTTTGTATAGCGCTGTGCTAAGATAAGCTAGCATTCATTGAAACAAAGCTTGGCTGCTACACATATTCTATATATGCCAGTCTGGCCGTGTTCAATGACAATGCTTCTGATATAGGAGTCGCATCTGGAATGCTTTCCCTGTATGTTGTCTACTAATCCTTCCGCATGGACAAGCAGGTGTAAAGAAGTCGTTCCGTACTTATTGAGAGTTATCACTAACTAAATCATCAAAAGCTGCGACCTTTTTCGTGGTGAATTTGTTGCAATAAAAGTTTCACAAAGGGGAGACTGGGGAGAATTGGAGCGGTGGGAAGAGTGAGAGAGTCAACATATTTCTTCAGTAAATAGTTTCAAAAAGTTTATGAACTGTTAGATTGATGACGCCGTGATATCAGAACTTCCAACTGCAACAACGTACTTGCCTAGGGTGCTGTACGCGATTTAAGTCAGTGGTTGCCACTTCTGCATTCAAATGTAAGTATAGCATACATTCGTTTCGCTCGATTCTTGAACCAAAACGGTTTGGCAAACTGTCGTAGTAAATTAACAATAATTATGTGTTAATAGGTTGCTTTTAACCACCGCTACTTTAAGCTTAAAGGGACAATAAAGGCAATTTTGGACATCTTTTTGACGATTGAACTGGGTTCCAGGCACGTCTCAGGCCACGTTGCCCAAATTTCAGCCGAAACCTGGCGCTTGTGTGCCGCGCAAATCGATTAAACAGTCGCTGTAATAATCGTACCGGGATCGACTGGGGCGACGCCCCGAGAGTTGCGGGAGAAGCCAGGAGAAGCGGAGCTCACGTGACCGATGCGGGGCCAAGAAGCGAGACGTCACAAGAGACGCGTCAGCGATTGGTCGAAACGAGAAACGTGCCCTCGGTCACGTTTTGGTTCGCGATTTTTAGGAATACTGTTCTAATTTCCGCTTGAATAATCATGAAAAGTATAAATCGGACCGGGAATGATTACTAAACCGTAAATAAAGCAGCATAATTGTTTTTTTTCTTTGCTACGCTGGTCGCGAAACGGGCAACAAGCAACTATGGGCAAACAAAATAAAATAAAAAAAGAACACGGTACTCGAAGGATTCTGCAAAATGGTAGCTGTAGATGGCTGTTCTAACGGTCAACTGAAGACCAGTATTCGTTCGGGCGACGCTAGTTTTCACGTGTGAGTTGCTGTTCGTGTTCTTTGACGACGAAAAGAGGACGTCCGCGGAGGAACCGGATCCCGGAACGGCCATATCGCTGCCGCTTTTCCCTCGGCATCTCCCCCGCGTCCGTCCTTCGGCATGCGGGCCGCTCGTTGCCGGCTGGGCGGTCTCCGTCGGGTGATTGCAGAGGCCGCCAAACACGTACTCCCGTTCCGTTGGTGTTCGGTCACTGAACGGAAGCTCGAACTCGCTCGCGAGAGCGGCGCATTGCCGTCCATGTTGACAGATTCGGCGAAACGACCGCGCCACCGCGCTGCTATAACCCACCGCGGTAACCAGAGTCTCGATCTCCTAAATACTACCGATACCGACAATTCACACTTGACGTCACTCCCTACGTCACCTTCGTTTTCGGGGGCCCAGAATCGAGAATGGAGATTGTTCAGTTTCGGTTTCTTTACTTCTTTCGTAGGCACAGAAATACGCGTCACAAATGTCTACAAAAAATTGGGCAGCATGCTATGTTCCCAAGAAGCATAAAAACACCATTTAAAAAAATTAAATAAAATCGTCTTCATTGTCCCTTTAACACCTCACCTTTTGCCACATTTGGCAACTTACCGTGTGTAAAACAGTTTGGGAGGAATGGGACGGTGAAATAATGTGAGGAGCAGGACAGCGTCTCAGTATTTTCTTTTTAAAGAATGGTGCTCTTACCTGTAGGTGAACATAAAGGTTAACCTGTAATAATGGTGAATCATCTCATTTTAGTTCACACTGCATTTAGGACATCAATCATTTGCTTTGTGTAAAAAGTTACAGCGCTCCTAATCCCCGATCCAAAACCACAAACAATTGAAGAAAAAATTATGACTGCGATTGGGCTTCATAGTTGATGAAGACTCGTATATCTACAATATGCAATTTTTAGCGTAATCTTTCATGTTTCCCATTCCTCCCTGAGGGGAGAGTGGGATAAGACACACTTTTCTTCATGCAATTTTGTTTTTACATTTTTAAAAGAGTTAGGACAATATGCTGTTCGGCTGATGTTACGGGACTTTCACGATACATTTAGAACCATTAAACATGTTTTATGGCTCCAATTAAACTACACAAAATAATATAGTGTGAAAAGTGTCCCATTCCTCCCCACTCTCCCCTAAGTAATATTTGTGAGTTCCTTTTTTGTGTCAGAATCGATTAAATTACCCTTCAATTGATAAACTTGATATGTGCATAGGCCATCTTAATTTAAGTTGAGGTCAGCATCGGGAACTTCTAGAGGTAGTGACGTACTATAGTGTGTTGACATTATTTGTAATATTGAGTTGTAATTGTTCCTACATATTTTTTCTTGCAAACTTCACGTCATGAGTGAACTTTACAAGACCCAGTTATAACCGGTGTAACATTTTCATTTGAAAATAAACAGTGTAAGACTTCTTAGCATTTTAACTTGATCTACCAGCCCTTTAATTATCAAAGCAGTTCCACTGGAACGGGACTTCTATAACTGGAAAGACTATACTTCGGTCCGAAAACTTTCTCAAGTCCAAAAACTATTTTAATTGTTTATTTACTTAACCGCTAGGCATTTGGGGTACAACGGAATTTTGCTTGAGTGTGGTTTCACTTCAGGCACGTAGCCAGGGGGGAGGGGGGGGGGGGCATGGGGCCCGCGCCCCCCCCCCCCCCCCCCCCCCCCCGAAACAAAATCCTGGCTACGTGCCTGTTTCATTTCATTGTTTGTATTTCTTTTAATGACGTTCACCTGGGAACTTTGGTTAAGCTTTACTTAAGCTAAGGTTCTACAGTAAAACTTAACGTATACCTTCCTTGTTTTCTCCTGAGCGTATGTATTTATTTTTGTGTTTCTAATGCCTCCCCACTCCTTGCACAACGCTATGATTGTGTGCGTAATGTGCTCAAACTAAACGAATATATAAGGATCGGTACAACGTTCATGATAAATATATCAAACTCGCCGTCGTGTTTAACTATTTACTAGCCCAATACAATGCTAACGTTGGGGGCAATACGGTTAAAAATCCGAACGAATCAATTTTGAGCAACATAAATCTCTCATTTTTATGCATGTCGGTTTTAATCGGTTTTATCCAGTTCTGCAAAGTAAATAAAGGGGCGTCGTTTTTTTTTTTTTTTTTTTCGATATAGAAACTGGAGTGCAATAAACTTTCTTTAGAGCTACCAGAAGCACTGCGTGTTATACTTCGCTCGAATAAACGAACATCTCATTGCTCTATTAACCCCGTCTTTTCCTTCTATTTAGGCACGTGAGCTATAAACCAGTGGTTCTCAGATGGGTGCCCGGGGACCTTTAGGGGTCTGCAAAGCCCTGCCTCATCAATCAAGCCCGGCAATAAAAGTTGTCCTTTTTATCAGATTGAGGAGAAACGTTCCAATTTTCGGGTGAATATCCTCCTGTGTACGTTAATGAGAGAAGTCTCCTTTACATTCGCCCTTAATTATATCCACTTATTAAATCCTTATCATAATTAACTGATACCTTTCCCTTCACCTCACCACGAACAAATCCCTCCATCCTCTCCGCCGATCCAAAAAGGGTCCGCAAAACATCAATGGTTGAGAACGACTGTTGTAAACCATAACGTAATAGTAACCTACAATCGTTCGACGTGTCAAACTATTTTCTTCTTAATTCTTTTTTGACGCATTGCTCAAAATAATGGTCGAAAGACAGCCACGAGCTGTACCGGTTCCAAGAAGAAAAACAAACTCAGCACGTCTTTTCAAAATATCTGACCACAAAGGCTCATGCGACTGCTCCAGCTGCACAATCGACCGATTTCGTGGCTACCTAGTGCACACATTTTCAAACGCAGTGCACCGCGACCGTGTTTAACGTTCCAGTATACCTCGTGGCCAGGACCACTCTTATACGCACCACCAAAAGAGACACCAAAGAATTCTTGTGGGAGGTTAACTTTTCTCACTTCCGGAACTCGGTAGAGCCTCGCTGAGCCGCGAGAAGAAAATGGACGGTGATGACGATCATCAGGGAAGAAAGAGAAACGAATTGGAGTGGACAGCGGTTTACATTCCAGGCGGCGGAGAGGTTGAACTGAGTCGGAGGCAACGGGGACAGGACAGTGGGCTTATGCAAGTCGGCGCAAAATTGCATGCTTTCTCCGGTACGCGCTGAGGTAAGAGACGATGAAGGTCTTGGCGAGCACACACCCGCGAACCGTCGTCGTCGCCGCCATCGAAGGACACGGAGGCGGAGCCTCGGCACTCCCGCTTATTCCCCCTCTACTGGAAGAAGGAGCAAAGAAAACTGCCGGTAACTTTGTCAGTGTACCACACAAATGAAGTCACATATTTTAAACGAAAGTGTAAACATCTAATGCTTGGGAAGTGTTCCCCTACTTGAGCTCTGGAATCTTACAATGGGTCCGAGTTTGATCAGGGGGAGGGCGAGAGCGTTCTCGGCTGCTGATTGGACATGGCGCCGCATCTTGCGCGTAATCAAACAATGAGAGATATTTTACTCTTTCTCGAGTTCACAATCGAGCAACAATTGGGTGAGAACTTCTCACCGACACACAAACCTCGAAAAAGGACTCGCGGCCTCTGATGTGCTTCTCCCCAGTACTCCTTCAGCCACCAGTCAATGTGAGCTTCTGTGCGACAGCAGAACAACTTCAGTTTTGTAAACGAACCACGAGTTGTCAACTGCTCCAGACGTGAAATAGCAAGCAACCACCATTTCGGCCTAGTTAAGTCTGATTTCATCTCACCGTGGCACTCTGTTCGTAACAGACGATCATTTTTTTTTCTCTCAATCTGTTAGCAGACGACGTATGGCGTTTTCTCGTTTTGTTTCCGTCTGCGAACAGCGTTTCGCAGCTGACAAACCGCGTGATTGATTCGCATTAGCGGACGAACCGTCTACGAACGTTATCTTCGCCCATCCTGTAAAAGGCGAATTATTTCTCGCTGTGACCAAAATCAGACCCCAGGGGCGTTAAAACCTTCAAAGACCAAGAACCAGCGTATAATATGTGCTTACGGCCCCTGAGGGCTTAAGAAACTCAGAGCGTAGCAAGTATAACTAGCATCTCATTATTGCACCGCAGTTAATCCAACTGTGGTAGTAGTCGACGAAATCACGAAACTAGAAGAGTGAGCAAAGTAAGTAACCTTTTGCATTCCTTCAACTGTCAGATAGTGAATCAATGCCTTCACTAGTTGCGAGGTTCCTGTAAGCTACGCCAAAGAACGACGTTCCAGGGAAGTGTAGACTATATAGTTATATAGGTCAACTAATCATCATATGCCTGAACCAGAACGGTAAGTGGTTCGGTTACAATCGACCATCGCCAAACTGGAAACGTCCGACTGGATTCGAACACATTTCGCACATTCTGAGTTCACCGGCCGATGCGTCAACCAAAAACCTGCTCTCCGTGTATTAGAGCAAAACAATGTAGCCAGCGACGCCCTTAAAAAACGCCAGACGTTGCTCATGACGTCTCGGTGTATTACCTCGTGATTCGTCCACCGGCATTCCTGCTTTGCGTATGCCCCAATCTCATTGTCTCTAGAGCGATAGTTAGATGCACGGGAGTCGCCACTCCCCGCTATCCTAAGAGTTCGGTGAGAGCTAAGTTTTTGTTGTGGGGTTACACCAGATGGCACGATGGATACCCGAATTGCGCCTTGGCCGACGGAGATCGTAGAGAAGCACGGGAACACCCTAGATGAAGGTTACGAATAAAAATATAAGCAGTTGCTTTGCACGCTATATTCAATCTTAGGAGTCACGCGAGACCCCTCCCAGTCTGGTGACGTCCTACCGCATCCGATGCTCTGTGGACGCTTCTTATATATCCCCTCCCGCGCCCCGCCATGTTTCCCGGAATCCTCCCCAAGTCTGCGAATTTCAAGACGCGCACCTGAAGTACCTCTCGGCACCTCGCTGGGTGGTGCCTGTTCCGGCTCGGTGGGAGATGGCGCAGACTTCACAGGTCAGAACTGGCCTGCCCGAGACTGGCGTTACTTCCGAAGCCACTAGCATACAGACGGTCACGGCTGCGACCATTGCCAACGTAAATATTGAGAAACCCGCTTCCTTTCGACCCAGTCCAAAAACAAACAAAACACAACACACATAACAAGAGGTCTCTGAACCTAACAGTGAGTATAGAGTAAAACATTTCGCAAACCTTAGGGGCATTTATTCAGATGATTTCGCGTTCTATCTGAATTTATTAAGATATTGTGCACAGAAAACTGCATTCTTTAAACAACTGTACTCCAGTCTTTGTGAACTGACCAGGTTTGTATACTCAGATTCCACGGCAGAATCGTGTGCTGTGTGGGCACAGACATAGCGCGTTACTCCAAAATAATTCAAATTCAATGTTTGCCGAAATAAAATATTGGCTACTCTTCTCACAAGCAAAAATGCATGGTGGTAGGTGTCCCACAGTGCGGAATTATCCTTGTGATCCTACCAACTGAGAGAGACCTGAAAGTTAAATCAGAAACAAACTAAAAACCTTTCAGGTTGACCCCTTTGTTTTTCCTGCATAAACATATAAATCAATCAAAACAAAACAAATATTTAATTTTTTGGGGCGGTCTCTAAACGTTTTCTTAGTAAATTTTCGGCGTGAATTGTATTCCAAAATAAACCGAGAACATAATCAGTCTTCTTTTTATGCACAGGGTATTTTTTATACTATGTGATGCTTTATATTCGATGCCTTACTTTACTAAATGCTCATTTATTCAGAAGCACACATTAACCCAAGTGATAAGGATGAACGCCGGACAGCGAAGAAGTAATAATAACCGACAATATGAACGTATAATCAAACTCCAAAGCATTGTTTGAGACGTGCATTTTCTAACACAAGACAACGATCTGGCTAATATCGGGATATATTAGGTTGCGCTCCAGAGTAATGGATTTCGCCAACACTCATTTGGGTTTTTTGTGTCTAAGAACACATGGCCAGAGTCACGCTCGGAAACTAACTTATCTCAGCTGAACTGATCTGAGAGTGGACCCTAATCAAATTTGAGAGCGCTACGTTTTCGCGATCCCGTAGCATTCATTACGAAGGTGCCGAACTTTCGTGGTCGGTTGGGGCAATGCCCACTATAGAGATTTCAGCAGTTCTTTGTAACAGGCAGAAGGTAAATAGTGTTATAGGATGGTCACCAGAAATAGGCAGCATTCCGATACATATGCGTCGCGATAGTAACAGATTGTACATTGTATCTCTGCTTTCGCGATTTTATAAGACATTATTATATATCGTTACAACCTCCCAGGATTAGTTTTTCTCTAAATAAAATTCCAAAATCAAAACTAATTTTTTTTTTTTTTTTTTTTTTAGGGGCGAAGTTTTTTAAGGTTTAGCCTTGTCCCTCCGTCCGGCGTCCGTGCTCACATTGATTGCCATCCCATCTGTCTTTTAAAAAAGAAAAGAGAAAAACATGTTTGCGTAGTCGACAGGATTCAAACCTGTGCGGGGAGACCCCCATGTATTTGTAGTCCATCGCCTTAACCACTCGGCCATGTGTTATTCATCTGCCTGATATGAATGAAACATTCCATGTAGCCGCTTAACGCCTATACAGGAGAGGGCGCTGCGGTCAAATGCGTATATAATCGCGTTAAACTTTGCATGCATTGGCTCAACGTTTATAGAAGAGAGGGCGCTGCGGTCAAATGCTCTAATGCGTATATAACCACGTTCCATACCACACATTCTCTTTCTGACCTGGACCGTTGACTTACGCGGTGGAGATGCGTTCCCACGGCTTCTCTCGGATCCAAGCTGATCCGCTAGAAGAACCACTGGCTCTGCATTTCACCGACCATAAAACAGTAATAATGAAGTCGAAACGCAACCCGGAACTCCGCACTACCTATGAGCAATAAAAAAAAATCAGCACCATCAGCACTACCTATGAACAATAAAATCTGTATCATCAGCACCACCAGAGCTTCGCCCCAATCAGCATCATTCACCACGTGCAGATGTGATTTTTCTTTGGGGGGGGAGGGGGGGGGGAGGGGGGGGGAGGGGGTTGCTTGGGAAGGATGGAGTTTACAGTGAATTTGACGTTCAGGAAATGTTATCGTGCGGACCAAGGTTCGTTCTGAAGCAGTCCCTGACCACAAACACTTCTTTACCGTGCAAAAAAGGAGCATATTTTTGTTTGTTAGATGATTGAAGTGATCGACCATTTTTGAGATTCCAAAGCTTGTAGGCGTTGCCGAGATCAGGTTTACAATATACCTGACCTTTATCATATGTTAGAAGGCAACGCCATTCAGCATATTTTGTCAAAAATTAATGACAGTTCTAAGGACTAAAATTTAATTAAAAATAATAATATTAATATTAAGACACGTTTTTCATTTGTTGCTCCATGCCGTTACGTTTCTTTTTTAAAAACGGACTGAACTAAGAACGCATCGTTATTGTTGTTATCAATAAATAACACAATCTCCGCATGCAAGCCTATGTTTTATGTCGAGTTCAGTGTTACGTTATTAGTATAAACAAAACAAGAATAGTCACAGACAACTTAAGAAACAAAAGTCGTATTATATTCACGTTACTTGCTCCGTGATACCTTCGTTGTTCTTATCAGATGATGTCGCAATGCGGGGAGATAATATGATGTTGGAGACACCTTATGTTGCTTAAGCTGTCACTGACAACCTAAGAACAGTACATATACTTGATAAGATAAGAAGAGTTCAGATTCTTGGGGTGCCTAACATAATTACTTAACATCATTAACAACTGCACATTAAGTAAGATTTATAACAAAATTATGCCCTTTCCCTCGCCTCCAAATGACACTGAAATGTGCCCAGGGACCACAATTAATGAAGAGAACAAATTAATAAGGTCCTTCGAATTATTCTTAAGTTATGTTGAATCAGTCGAATTCTACAACTTAGTGCGGTGAGAGCGGAAGTTTGCGTACAACTTCAATTAGCTCCGCGGTGCACGAAAGAACAAAACGGAAGCCGTGTCGATAGGGAGTAAAATAATCCTTGTTAAGTTTCTAATTCAGTTCCACCTGCTAGATTGCACGTATTCCGCCTCATGGTGAGTGCAGAAAATTCATGCTCTATTGTTTGAAGCTCATTTAGGACAAAAAGCGTAAATATTAAGCTAATACTTGCGTTTAGTCACAGCACATAAAGCAACCACATTGGAGCCAAGCCTTATGACGTATTTTTAATGTCAATACACAACAATTGATCTTAGAGGAAAACCCGAGCCAAGCAAACGATCGACCTCCAACAGTGATTCCGAATCTCATCGGCATTCTGCTGTAATAATTCATTCCCGGTACGAAGTCACTGAAATTATATCCTGGAAAGCGCTCTTCTGTAGCACTAATTATCCAGAAGGGCATGCCAAGAGCAAATAGTAACGATATCTAAAATGCTCCCTTTATATTGTTGTTATGAGGCATGAGAATATTGAAACTGTAAGTTTTGTGAGTATGTGCCAAAGGCGTTTTCTGAACTCTTACATTTCTGTCGCCACAATACCTTTTCTGCACCTTCCTGTGACCTCGACTGATAAACCGCACGTAGAACTCTGAAGGTCCGTTCTGGAGGAAACGAGTGTATTTTTCCTGCGGCATCGGTAATGGACACGAAGTTATTTCCTGTTTAGAGTCGTTCCAAGCTTTACCTGGATCCTTGGGGGTTTTACTAGTGCAAACAATACATACTGTTTTATTTATTTTTTTTTTTTAATAAATTTTACGTTAGCTCTCTCTCGTCGATTCAAAGAAACGTGGGGCGTCAGCCTGCTTCCTGAAAATTGCTAATACCTTGACACAGTTATAACCTATACACCAGGGGTTTCAAACACGCGTCCCGCGGGCCGCATGTGGCCCCCGACTCGCTGGAATACGACCCCCAGGCTATCGGCCGCAAATCCCCGTTCCAATTTCTCGGACGCTATAAATTGAATGTGCCATAGTGATCTCATCTCGCCAATTCCTTTCCGCTCAAGACGTAATCCTGTGTTGTTGTTTTTTTTTGTTTTGTTTTTTTTTAACGTATTCCCATAGATTATACTTACCTGTGTTAATCTGCCCTGAGTTTCGCTTTATTGTTTGTTTCCCAGCTTTTATTGTCATGTTAATCACCTGTACAAAATGTCCGCTTCTAGGCTGCAAGCACGAGCTCTTCGATGAAGGACGCGTCTCGGCTCCGCGACCTCTCGATCAGCAGGAGCAACTGCAAAAGATGGAGCTATGAGCTCGGAATTCTCGCCTTAAAAAATATAAATCACCATTAAAATGCAAATATCCTCTCAGGCTGCTAAAATCGTTGAGAAAGCAAGAACTGCCGTATTAACAGTTTTTTTAGACATGTTCAGCTTGGATAATTCCTGAGTGAATTGAGCAAGAAGAACGACAGCGTGCTTGCTCTATTGTCCTCTTAGAAATGCCAATGCGTTGTGTGCGTGGGGGGGGGGGGGGGGGGGTATTTTCACTGTTCTTATTACATCAGGTCTTGGCCCAAAGTAGTCCTTTAAACAAATCAAGTTAAAGATGTCACTGGCAAAACGTCGAGTTTACAAAAAGTATAGAGCACGAGGTCTCTTCTCTTCGAAATCTTTTACCCCCCCCCCCCCCTTTTACGCTTGCCCTCGACCTTTCAAGAAAGGGCTTCTTGCTTCACACTCAAATGAGTTTCAGACCCTTGCTATCAACGATGGCACCTTTTTTTATGGACGTCTGTAACGGGCAACAAACTGCTTACGTTAGGCACATTTAAAAAAAGAACCACTTTCATTCACTTTTCTTATAATCAATAATATTTTTTTCGTGTCAGCTCTAGTTGCCATTGTAATCGTAGCCATTTGATTGTCCGTTCTGGTTTAAGTATCGTTTCAACGGTGCAATCAACCTCTGAAGTATGTTATTTTTGTAATTTAATGTACTCTTCTTGATTTTCGAAAATATGTTGACGAAGTAAGAACACTACATACAGACCAACACGCTGTTTTCAAACAAGCCAGCGTTTCCCTTCACCAGGTGCGGGCTCTGGGCGCGCTCAGTAACCAGATTCGTTCGAAGTTTGGCGTTTGCGCATGCGCCGTGCCAACCGCAGCGCCACCGCAGCAGTGTAACGTCAGGGCCGCGTTTCGGGGGCGCCATTTATTGGGTAGCCCCTGCACACTTCCGGTTTACTTATAGTTCCTTATTGTTTACTCACCATATCTTTCTCAAAAGAGTGAATTAAGTATGGCAGGGCTATACACGAACTCATCTGTGTTACGTCATGGCACGGTGGTGGCGCGTCGGGTGCACTTCCGGTCCGGGGCTGTGGGCGGAAGCCGCCATGGGGCTCGTGCATTCCTGTGTTACTTCGGAAGAAACCGGACAAAAACCTGCCTTCTCGTCAAAACGCCGCAACTTGAGCTTTACCAAAAGAGTCGGAAAAGGTTTGAAGGTCAGTTTTCATGCGTTTTCTGCCTGCTCCGTTCGTCCGAGAACGTGAACAGGGGCCGTTAAAAAGGGAAAACAGACGCCGTCGGACCTATATTGCTTGGGCGGAAAGCACTTTGGATTGAATTCCCGGATACTTGTGATCATCAGATTTATTTGTTTTGTTCCAACATGAACGCGGGAAAACCGTCAAGTTGCACGGACCCCCTGTGGTGTTCGGACTACGTTCAGAGCGTCATCACGTTCAAACGGCCGTTTCATCGTTCGAGCTGTCGTCTGCTCTCTCAAACGTTTCTGCTTGTCGTCTGCTCGTTCAAACGACAGCTCCCCGTAGACCAAACGTTGACCCGGTAATTGCGATAAGAAGTGCAGACCTCAAAAGACGTTTAAGTTTGAAGGTTGCTTCGGGTAAGTAGGCTCGGTGTAAACAGTAGATATCAGGAGATGTTGATGAGTGTTACCAGTGGCCATCACCAACTTGTTATGCCTGATTCACTCGGTACGATTCTGCTTGCGATTTTCAGTATCGACGTCGACATCTCAGCTACGGTTCAGGCTTTTGCAGCCCGAGCGACGTCATGACTGAAAATAGCGAGCAGAACCTCACCATCTGAATCAGGCTTTATCGTCCATTCTGCGGCGTCCACGCGGAACGAATCGCCGCATGTTGCATTATTTACGCCAAGTTTTGCGGTGTAACGAGCCTCGTTAATTTTGCTGAGGCCGCTCAAGTAGTCAGACATTGCCAGGAAGACGTAGAATCAACAATTCCAACGCGAAAAAGAGCGCGGGGACTCACACCGACGCCGACAACATCCCATTCCAATGGTTTGTTTATGGGCGACGGCGAGCTTCTTGCCCACGCCCTCATCGCGCATGCGCGGCGTCGGTGGCGTCCGCCAGGGGCGCTCCGGTTTGTTTGCAGACATGAGTTGGTGTACAAGCGGCTATTTCCAGAAGATAGTGAGTATATTTGATTTCGAAAATACTGGGAAACCCGCCGTAAAGTTCAGACCCGGAAGTGGTTGGAGGCTATTAGCACGTTGCCGCTACCACGTTTCAACTCACGCGAGAAAGAGCGAATACTCTGTTACACCTTCGAAAGTGGAAACAGCGTGAACAAATTTAAAAAATTACGAGTAAAATAAGTGCAGGGGCACTGCGCTGTGCCCGTGCACTTCTTTTACTCGCTCTTTGTTGCTTTTTTGCGCTGTTTTTAGTTTTAAAGATGATGAACCAACTCGCCCAACTTACAAAGAAACAGCGCTGTGTCCGTGCACTTCTTTTACTCGTCCTTTGATAATTTGTTTTTCGCTGTTTCCACTTTTGAAGTTTATCAACCAGCTCGCCCAACTTACCGCCGTGTTGAACCCCGTTTCGCCTCAAGTCGGAGCGCAGTGAAAGCCACGAGCCGACGGGGGCCAGTCAAGCAAAGCCACGTCGATCGTCGTCTTTCTTTGCGTGCGTTGGCAATGACTGATCTGGGACAGCGAAAGCACACTGGCCTTCCGCGTTCTGTCCTGCGTGTCTCGGTCTGTACTGTTCCTGCGGTTTAAGAATGAAAAACAGTCGATTTTATGCGAGATCACTCTTGCAGACTTTTGGCTACAATCTGATGGTCCGTTCTCTTTTAACTGCAACGCCGTTTGGTATCTGCCCATAAGGTAGTGAATTAGAGGGTTAGAAAATAGAGGAGATGGATTCTGACGTTTTTAAGTCATAAAGTAAACCTATGGGCATACGAACTGTCCGATGTTTACCTCTATTTTCTATCTTTAATGTTCTTGAAGGGCGTTAAGTCAAGGACATCATTAAGTAAACAAGTTAAATCGGTTTTTAAGGTTGCTTAGAAGGTCTTATATATCTATATATGGTCACGGGTGGTGACCAAAATAAATATAAATTAACAGGAAGAAATAAACGTTTAAGGGGGGGGGGGGGGGGGGAACTTGTGCCCAAAACAAAAGGGGAATAGAAGATAACAACAGAGCGTCGCGGGCGTCGAAGTCGGCGTAACAGCAGTATCGAACGCTGGGCGAGACTGAAACCGTCTTGCCACGCGGAGCACATTTTTGTACCGGCGTGGGTTTCTGGAACATTCGGCCTAGAACGTTTGGCTCGCAGAACATTTGTAACTCCACGAGACAGGAAAGTTCTCGAACTTGCGAGAACAAGTAGAAAAAATAAATAAAAAAGCATTCCGCTACCTGGAATCGAACCCAGATCCTCCGGGCGACAGTCAAGCACGGTAGCCCTTCGGCTTTTTTTTTTTTTTTTTTTGCCAGCTTGGCTTTTGTTTTTATTGTAAAATTGGGACTATTTACATACTAAAACGAGTGAATGATTTAGACACACGCAGGTACAGTTTCATACATTCAATATGACCTTGATACAGTCGTTTCTCAGAAACGGGCCTTAGGACCACTTCCCTTTGAGGTGGGACTCCAGCGCACTCCAATGTTCCATCTCCTCAAAGGACGTTTCCCTTATAATTGAACAGGTGTAGTGGAGCCCCTCCAGAAAGTGATGCCAGGCAGGCTTGCCCCCCACTCGAACTAAGGTGTGATCTGTTCGGGAGTTCCAGATGGCATGTAAGCCAATGAGGATCAGTAGCTCAAAGCATTGGCTACGTTCATGTTTGCCTGCGTCAAGAAACTTCATGTCGAACCAAGTGGGGTACAGTTCAACTTTCCGCTCCGCTCGGAGCTCGGCCTAGAACAACTCGGCATTGGTACAGTGCAGAAATGTGTGCTGGAGAGTTTCCTCAAAAGGGCAGAGGGCGCAGTTGACGCCCCAAGGAAGAAAAAAAACCTTCTGTCGCTCCCACTTTTTCACTGGGAGTACCTCAGTGTGCAATCATACAAAAAAGTCCTTCGTCCCCGGGCGAACTGGATACATCATTAAACGCTTGAACACGTCAGACATTTTCGACTTCGGAAACATTTTACGATAAAGTGGTGGCGGCATTGTGAGATCAATGACGCCCCAATAGAGACGTTTGCTTTTCACCTTGTTTAAGTATCGGTAACCCTTCGGCCACGTACGTGCTCGCCCCGTGACTCGCGTGGCAATATAATGTTACGAAGGAGACGCATACTTGTGCTTATCTCATATACTCTACTCAAGATATTGTATTTCAAATACTTTTTGAAGTATCTTGGTATCTTACAAATACTTTTGATCCAGAGTATTCGATACAGTATTTTAATTACATTTCTGAGTATCTTGTACTGATTATCTCAAATACATTTTTGACATTCCGCCATTTTCCAAGTTTTTCGGTATGGAGTGGCGTGGGCGTGGCACGAGCAAACAAGAACATTCTTTCGAGCATCCAAATCCTGTTTCTAGCTCCGATAAGCTACGGTGACTTAGATTGAGCCCGTGAAAAGATCGCTTTTGTGCCGATTGTGACTGATATTTCACCCCGAATTTCGTATAGTGAAGGTTTTCCCCTCACCTTCCGTAAGAAATTACCTTGAAGGTAGTGGTTTCGGACGACGAGGAGTTATCAACGGGCTCAAAAAAACGTTCCATCAAGGACTGACCGCGGTCCCTTCCCTGACGGGAAGGGACCGCATCCCTCGTCTGTCTGACGAGGGATGCGAAAAGACTTCGACCTCTGAATAAATTTTATGTCACCCTAAATCCCATCAAAACGTCACCACGCCCTTGTCAATATTCATAACATGACGTGACGGTGGAATGAACTGGTGTTCTTTATCTGTAGTTGTGGCCTTGAACATGAACCTTTACCACGCTGCTGTATGAAAGGACAATACGTAGTTTCGTTGTAGGTTACCTCGTTGAAGAGGACGGATAGAAAAATAGTTTGGAGAATGGGAAGGAACCATGGTCAGCATAGTAACAATGCCCCAGCCTCTCCTTGACCCTGGTGCCCTGAGAAGTAAAATGAAGAAAAAAACGCGGTCGGACTAGAATTTATTTTCGGGGGGGGGGGGGGGGGGGGGGGAGGTATTTCTCAAAAAAATGTAACGAAATACATTCAATCCGGATTGCATCGCGATACAAAGAAACACACCAAATGTATTTCGATACAGGAATACAGATACTGCTGAAAAAAATGTATCGCGATACAGTCCAACCCTGCTAGCAGGAAGGATTTTCACAATAGTTTCGTAGTTTTACGACAATCGTTTTAGATCTCAGATGAATGGTTAACTTTCGTTGTAGCAACTAAAAGAGTACCACGGAGAATGTAATAAACAGTAAAAATAACAAGGATTTGTCACGCCTTCACCGTTCGTCTGCTTGTTTAGATTAAAGCTGTATCCATAAACTCGAATGCGGTTTTAGGGTGCACTCATGTTACTCATTCAGCTTCCGACATCCTCCGGTCCGGCCGTTGGGAAGGGTAGGTCCAGGAACGCCCTTATTGACATCGTCTTCTAAAGCGCGCACCGACACGGCCATGTGGGCTTGAGTTCATCTCCAACTATAGGCTTCATTACGTCACACGCAGGGAACACTGGCACAAAGTTGTCCCTCCAGGTCCGCATACCCCCCCCCCCCCCCCCCAACAAAAAAGAAAAGCATTTATTAACAGATGGAGGGAGAAAAAGGAACAGCGATGTCGATCCAACTCTGGCGCGCCAAATCCAATGCTGTGGCGCGCCTGTGCTCCGAGCCAGACGAAAGTCGTCGAGCCTTCAGCTGTCCCAACTTTCCAGCTGATCGACCCTTGGATCGCCGGACGGATGCAATCCGAGGAGAAGGGCCCGACCACGACGCCCCGAGGCCACAACTCCTCACCAGAAGCCGCCGTCGACCAGCGAAAACCCCTCCTCCGCCCTTGCCGACGGGCTTCCAGGCCGCCGGGCCAAGCTACGTGCCTCGACTTCCGACGCCGGCGGTTTTCCGCGCTTGCCGCAGCTCGTCCACATCACGCTACAGATCTTTCTCCGCGCGAAAGGCGAGAGAGGGAGGCTAAAGCTCCACTGCCCTACCTCACAGACAACGGTCGCCGCGAACCTTGAACCAGTTCTGGCCGGCAGGCTGGTTGGCTGGATGGCTCGGCTGGCAGGCGGGCATGCCGGACAACTGCGGAAGTAGGGTTAGCGTCGGATGCCGCTATCGGAGAAAGGCATCGACGGGAACCGTTGTTTGGCCGTTCCTGCCCGGAGTGTATTGTTGCGCCGAGGGTGGGAGTCGGGAGGTGTCTCGTCGCCGTCTCTCTCGCTCGGTTACGATGGGGTCTGCGGGATGGGCGGAGGCGTGGGCGTCGTCGCATGCTGCGGTCCGAAGAGTGGTCTGGGACTCAGGGACGAGTCTGCCGCTGATGCCAATCTGCGACGCTTGAGGCATGCTCGATCTCTTACCGCTTCGCGTGCTTGATGATCGGTGCCTTGGGTGCGTGGCTGCAGTTGTGAAAGTGCGGGTAATTGTTTATGCGTGCGGTGCTTGCTTGCTGGCGATTTGGGAGGAAGCTTTTGGAACTGTGGAATGTGAAAGCGCACGCGCGCGAAGCGGTCCTGGGATTCGCAGCCTTGGGTGTCCCATATCGCAATCTCTTCGTTCCTGTCGTAATCATGGCAAGTTCCTAGGCACGAGGTGTTTTAGCTAGCAGAGTCTGGAATGGATAGCGAGGACATGCTTTTTTCGCGTTTGGTATTTTTTGTAGTTAGTAAAGCTGTACTTGGTACAACCATAAACAGAGGAAGATAAGACTTGCTTTAAAATGAACGATTATTGAGCGTTTCCAATATACAGAAGCCACTCCAGCTGATTCATCTTATTTGGAACGATCGTTTTAAGCTTATATCTAACAAGTCATTAGTTTGTATTCTTGTTTTTACTTGTTCTATTCGTTATTTACTTTGCTGCGAGCTAATGATTATCTCCCATTTCAATTATGTCTACCACAATGAAGTCACAAATATATTGGTGGGATACGGAGGGAGTCGAAGGTTTGCTCTACACATCATAACCACAACGTTCCGAAGTATGTCCAGTATATATACGTATGAAACTGTGCACGTTGTCGTTTTTAAATGTAGTGCGTGCGCCTTATTTAAATATTTTAGTCATTTTAAAGCATCAAGAAACAGATTTTTTTAACGTGTTGTTTATGAATAATATTCTCTGAAACTATTTCATCCTGTAATTAAGCACATCATATCGAACAACATGTCCCAACTTTTGATACAAAAATACATATATGTTTACGTGTTCAGCTTGAAAGCTTCAAATTACCACATGTTCCAGATTATATCTGGTTGCAAAAAGTTTGTAGTTAAATTATATTGTTTGAATTGTATCGTCAAGTTCGCGTTTAAATAAGCCGCGCTTGGGCAAAATGCCAATTCAAACGTCATTATACAACGTTGCGAATGGTCTAGAGCTCGTGGACGGATTAGAGGGGGGGGGGGGGGAGAGTGACCTTTCCTTTAAGTCCACAATGTTACCTATTTCCAAGTGAAAAAATATAAATCTTAGGAGAAAATGACTAGTTCTTGGTGACATAACAAATATTAGGTCAACAAAACAGATCTGGGCAACATTTTTCCCTGATGTCATCTCCTTGCAACCCCCCCCCCCCCCCCCACACACACACACCCCAAATGCCCACCGCTCCCCCACCCCTGAACCATAAGTCCGGCCCTGCGTGCAGCTAAAATGACCCTACAATCATAAAAGTTGACAACCAACGCCATTGTTTATCTGTCGTTCTCGCATTTAGTAGGTTATCTGAGCAATAGCTACAGTAGCACCTGGTTCCCTTATGCGCTCAATGTTAATTTGTTTGAAGTGTTGTCCTACTTGAATTTTAGATAACTTTATACGTTGTTTTCAGGAATTCAACTATCTTATGTTTCCTATCGTTGGTGCGATCAAGTTGTAATTTTATAAATAGGTTCCGCCGCATTTCCGCATAAAATAAAGATGATGTGCCTCTGACTATGATCAAGTTAAAATTTGTTAGAACCTTTATCTCCAAAACATTTCACTAAACTTCAACCAAAAAAAAAAAAAATGTAACGATGAGATTGCGGCGCATTTATAAGAAAATTCGTAGTGTCATTCAAATCAAGTGGCAGCCCGCTTCTTTTTTCTGACCCTTTTTTTAACATCATGGTCTCGATCCCATTCATATACCTATCTTTCTCTGTTGTTCCCTGATTGTCTACATGTTTCGCATCCTTAGTGCTACCTGTTAGAGTTGATCTATTGTTACACAAAACCTTGCTATATGTGCGTACTAATCTTCCCAATGAAAAACCAATAAGAAGGATGCCACTTATACAAGAGCGTGTAAGATGATATGAGAACGTATTTATCATTCCATAGGACTTTTAGAATATTAATTAGTTCTGGTATGTTCTTCAACAAATCATCTAAAAACTTTTCTCGTTTCAATTTGACTGTATATGCCACACACATGATATCATGTGCGCTGTAAGAAACCCCGCTTCTGAATATCACCTCCATTTTGCTCTAAAATGAACAAAACCAGGATTATCAATATTTGATAATTACAGCCCCTTATAAGCAAACTACAGTTTCTAACTGCAATTTAGTTACAAATATACATCAGTTGTTCCAAGTGTATAGCTTATTACATTTAAAACAACAATCGCACAAAACGTAATTATTCACAATTGCACTTATCATTTATGAAGAAATGCAATTACTCTAGAATTACTTTCGCTACTCGACTTGAGTAGCGTTGATATTTGACAGCATTTTCCATAAGTATATTTATTATTAAAGCGGTAGTTTTAGTTGGGCGACCAAACTCAGGAGTCGCGTAATCCCAAAATATGTAGGTCGGTCAGTCCCTGACTGCTAAACGATCATGGAAAAAACGGCAACCGGCGCCAGGGATCGAAGGCCGGTCACCGTCCTGGAAGCCGAGTGCGCTGCTGTCTGAGCCGCGGACCCAGCCCGCAGGGACGGGAGGCGCAGGAGCAGGTGGTGTGAAAAAGCGCGCGCAGCGGAGAGGGGTGGAAAGGGGAAAAAAAGAGCAGCAACAGGTGGTGTAGAAAGAGCTCGCCAACCGAGGAGTGAAAAGTGCAGAAAAACGCTCTTCCCTCTCTATTGGTGACCCGTAATCTGTTTCCATACAAAATCCTGCAATAGGCACCACCTGAACTAGAAGCACAACCCACCTCATTCACTGAAAGACTAAGGTTATCCTGCCCTAGGCACTACCCACAGCGAGAAAGCGACCGCATTTAAATGCGTTTGGCAGAATGTCCAAACAAGCAGTCGATTGTTTTGTTTCTCACCCAATTAAATTAGGGTGAATTATGCAACCTTTTATGTCTGTCATGTGTTGCGTTTTGTTTAATAAAGTTTATCAATCATATATAAGAAGGCCGAGTTTCTAGTGCAGCAGTTATCAGGGTTTTATTACTTTGTTAAAGAAACTAAATTCTAAGAACATTATCTTCGTCACCGCTATACGAAGTAAAAGTGGAAGTTTTCAAAAACCAGTCCTCCCATTTTGGTGGAGGGCCAGATGCGGAATATATTGTGATGCGAATTTTGCAATTACTGACGCATAAAATGTATTTATTTTCAATCATATCTACTGTTAGCCAAAAGTAGTGATTGCAATTAGAAAATAATTAATTATACAAATTACAATAATTTAATTTCCTTGAATTAGTACGCGAGTAAAAACTTTTGAAGAAGCGCGAAATTTCTCTAATGACTTTGGCTACAGTATTTCAAGGGATATCGATGTTCACGTGCTTACCTCATAAATGTAACAGTCATTTTTGTAGAATAAGTAAAGATATTATAAATAGCCTCGGGAGAACAACAACCCCGATAATTATGCTTTAGCTGGAATGATGAAGTCACAGGATGAAAAGAGTAAAAAAAAATACAACTTGTTGATCTTTGGCTCACGACGTCCAGTTTGGCCCTTGCTGAGCTAAGGTACGCAATCTGAGTCAAGGTAATAATAAGTGGCAAGCCGTAGCAGGAACCTTTGTTAGTTGGACGCTCTAAGACAATGCGGTTTTGTTTCGGTGAAGTTCGTGCTCGTTCAAGCAAAGTGCCGTTTTTCATAACGCAGTAGCGCTTAGCCGACCTTGCAATTGGGTTTCGTGCTGCAGTTTTCCCTCGGATTCTTTGTGGCATTATCATCCATTACTAGGTGAGCCTCGTGGGAGTTTCAAGAAACACTATAGTTCATGGAGCAGTCTCAAGTTACACTCCTATAATTATATATCTACATTTATTTCGTTTTAGACGGGCGTGGTGCGTTTACACCGGTGCCTACACTTTATCATACAAATCTAACATTCCAGTTGAAATTTCACCTCGATAATGGGTGGCCAAATACTCACGCTAAAAGACTACATGTGTCATTATGCAAGTGGATGATTTGTTTTCCTGGCGTTACTCAACAATTGCAATCGCACTTGCATCTTATTGCGACATCATCAGTCCCGGTTTAGTGAAACAAAAGTTGAAATATCGGGCACAGACAACAAGGTGTCTGTGCGCGACAAAAAGCTAGTAGACTGTGTGACGGATACATTTGCAGTCACCTTCTGTTCCCTATCTCTAATCATTTTCCAGTTATTGACATTGTTTTTAATGATAAACAGTGAAAGAAAAGTCCGTTTGTAAATAGTATTAGCAGCCATGACTGGAAATCTATTTGTACGAACAGGACGAGGATAACGATTGAAGATGAAGGGTTATGAGTAGAAAAGTTTGGGTTGTGGCAGGAAAATCAAAATATTCGAACAGTCTTCAGCCGCACTTCAGCAAACACTCACGTTGATAAGTTTGAAAAAGATATTACACACTTTTCAAGTGTCTGTAATTAATCAGTTTTGTTTTTTAAAGTATTTTATTTTATTAGTTATTTCCTTAACCGAATACTAATTTTGACATTTCGTATACGTATATTCTTATGTAATCTCTTCCATTGGAAATGCAAAGGTGCAAGCCAGCTGGACAAGAGTAACGATAATGATCCCTGGAGCAGGGGAACAAGGGGGACAAAGGACAAAGACACATCTGCTGGCACAGTTAGGTGACTGGTGTGCGAGTGAAAAAATCCGCCTGGTCCTGGTTTAGAACCAGGGACCTCCCCATTTCCCGTGAGCTAACCAGGAGTTAGGCGTCAGTAGAGCAAAAGGGTTTTAAAAGCTGCCACCAGTCTAAGACCAACAAGGGTGAACGGCCTGCATTTTAAGGTTATGACGATAATGCAATTAATGCGAAGGTGCAAGCGAGCTGGATTAGAATAACGGTAAAATTGGCAGTTACCTTTACCATCCAAGTCCTATAATGCATAAAATGCATTATAGGGCTTTGAATTTTCAGTTTTACCGCTAACTTTAGCGGAGAAACTATATTGTGTAAAGTTCACGTTTCGTCAGGTCACGTGACATCAATTTCCAAACAAAATTTCCTCACAAAACGGAATTGGTGTATACGTCACGTGACACCAATTTTCCCTCCAAACGCAGCTAGGTGACTGGTGTGCGACTGAAAAAATCCGGCTGGTCATGGTATCTGACCAGTGACCTGGTATCGAACCGCCTGGTCCTGCTATCGAAGCGTTATCGTTATTCTTTTCTAGCTCGCTTGAACCTTTGCATTAATTGAATTGTCATCATAACCTTAAACTGCAGGCCGTTCACTCTTCTTGGTGTTAAACTGGTGGCAGCTGATAAACACTGTTTGCTCTATTGACGTCTAACTTCTTGCTCAGTTGGTAGATCGCTCCACTTTAAATAGAGAGGTCCCTCTGGTTCCATACCAGCACCAGGCGGATTTTTTCAGTCGCATCCCAGTCACCTAGCTGTGTTTGGAGATTTGTGTCTATCCTTTGTCCCCCTTGATCCTCTTCTCCCGCGATTATTATCGTACCCCAAAGCTTATTTGTTTTGTACTGAGAAACTCGTCATCAAAAAGTGACATAATCCTCAAACACTGACCAGTGATCGCTAAAACATTTATCTTCTTGGCGAAGATTTCTATTTGATATTTAAAAAAAGTTAAATTTACTCCTCTGCTTGGCTTACGATGAGATTCAAGTAAAACATGGAGTACGCTTAGCAGGCGTGGCGCCTAAGAGGAATGGCTGTTTAATTATCATTTAATTAACATACTTTTACAGAAGTAAACAACGCCTATGGTACATTTTATAAAAAAAAAAGATGACATGGTTTTTAATTAAAAATATTATTCTTTGATTAGCTCGAGTAGAACGCTCCGATAAAAAGTCAATTATTTAGATTAACTAACACGAAAGAGGTATAAGCAGTCTTCTAACCACAGAGGAGTAATCGCAACACTACTTGAGCTTTTGTAGTGTTCTATCATATAAGAAATCCCTATCGTAGAAAGTATAAAAAAAGAAAAGACACAAACTGTCCAACTAGTAGCCCAACCTAAACATCACATATTAAAAAAAAAAGAGAGATTGAAGCTTTTTTGTTTAAGAAGCAGTACCCCACAACACGAGATGGCAGCAATCAAAGGGCTCCTGGTTGCTGTCTGTCCAAACAAATGCACAAATTTGTCTTTACCTCTGTCCCCCAGGTTCGACATTATTTTTTCTTTGCCCTGTCTCCTTCCAGTTTCACTAGCGTTAGGTCTAGTGGTCGCAGAGATTCTGGAAAGGTTGTCCCTCCTGTCGCCTCTTCGAATGCCTGCTTGATGTATAATTTAGCGTCTTAGCTGGAGTTAGAGTCGTCTATACTGTCATGATTGCATCCGGGATCACCTTTCTCGTAAAAAGCCGAAATTACGAACCCGAGGACGTTGTTTTAAAGAACGCTTGCGCGAAACAAACAATCGTGCACGACAGAAAAAAAAAATTTGGGTGTGTGTATACAGCCTTGAACTTAGTCTGCCTCGACGGGCGACTTGCCTCCCAGCTGTAGATGAGAAACTTTTGCTAGCGCAGTACAACCCGCTAGCCTGGGGTCTTTAACGTGCACCACGCAGTAGTGATACACGACCGCACGCCGGTACGATGCTCATCCATGATCGAAACGGCCAGAGGTGGGGATTGAACCCAGGATGCCTGGGTTCGACAGCTGCGCGACAGACGCGCGACAGACGCGCGCAAAGCACGCTCGCGCTTGGCGAACCATTTTACCCGACCTTGTTGTGCCTGCTGCCATCGTGTGGAAGACGCTCGCACTAATCCCGTACTTTGATGAATTGTGCGGTCTCCAGATGTCGCTACGTTAATTTAGAACAGGTGTCTCAAAACCCAGGCCCGCAGGCCACCCCCGTGGAAGCCTTTCCATGGGCCCGAGACGGGCCTCGGCCCTTCCGATGAAGCCCGGCCCACGGCCCGCTTCAGCAGGCCCGCTGATACCGACGGAAAAATAAGTGCGCGTAAGGAAACGATGCCGCAACGTGCACCAAACGCGTAAGCGAAGATATGCAGTAAAAACGAGAGAAAACTGTTTATCGTAGGGCGTGTCATCTTGTCATATCATTAAATAAGCATTCCATCACCAGCATTACCATTCTTAGCCCGCTGTTTAATATTTGTGTAACTACGTATGTTAACATTTCCTTGTGGTCCCATGTGTATATTGCTTAGTGTTCTGTGTTGGATCAATTGTATATTGTAACCATCAGTTATATCATTCTTATTAGTCTTTTGCCTTGTGGGAATAGGCCAAAGTTTCTATGCACTTTGAGGTTTCTGGGTCCCAATTATTGTGTAATATCATTACGTCAAGATTCAATTTAAAAATAAATTATATGTTTTCATCCGCCTTAAGTTCCTTTAATTTATTTCGTGCTGACCTTAACTTTATTCAGCGCAGTTTTGTTTGTCACACGGTACCCTACCCAAGCTTTCTCTACCTTACTCAGGGCGTCTCCGTAGATAAAGAAACCATGAATAAGGTTTCCCGACTGTTTGCAACGTTTGTATGGTCGTCGCCAATGGAGAAAATGCGTCGCTCCAATCTCTTCCTCGATTCGACCCAAGGGAGATTCGATCTAGTGAACGTGGAGATCAAGGTGAAAGTGCAGCGTTTCTGATTTTTTCGAGACACTAAAGTGGACGTTTGTGCCTGGGCACTGCAACAAATGGGAGGAGCCTACCTGAGCCAGTGGCTGGTGGGCAGCACCTATGTCCATGCAAGGTCAACAGCTTTGACGTTTTACAAGGAAATCCAAGAGGCTGTCGTTTTCGTCACAGCACGTTTTTAAGAAGAGTACTTGCTGACAGTGAAGAAAAAGAAACTGTATTAGAATACAGTCACGCTCACGACTCCGGAACCATTGTATTGGAGTGGGTTGGAGAAGGCCTCCGGAAAGAACGTCTTAAAAAGCTAACAAAAATATCCTGTATCACCTTCGACAAAACAGTTTTTCTTACGGTTTCATACAGAAATACTGCCGGTTAAAACATCATTGCGTTCCAAGGGTTTCTACGTGCCGTGTGGGGGAAATTGTGCGTTCTGCGAGGATAACGAAATCGTTATGCACGTTTTTTTGGACTGTAAGAACCCGTATCTCTTCTGGGCTGATTTTCGATGTGTGCTTGATGAGAGGTATAACCCCACATGGGAGTCCATCAAGTTTCTCACGACGGGACAAGATAGTTCAAAGGTTTTGGAGATGTTGACTGTAATGGCGCTGCATACTCTTTGGCTGTGTAGAACGCTCTATGTGGAGGTGGTTCCAAAACTGAAAACGGCGTGGACGCGTTGTTCAATGAGAGGGTGCAATGGACTTTAACCCTCGTAAAGTCAAGGACAGAGAGCTTTGATGAGGGCTAGGAGGAGGTGAACACGAAAATCACTAAACACTTGGTTTATAAAAGACCTGTCTAGATGGGGGAAAAAAACCGGTGTTGAATTGTTTGGAACATGCAGGGCAAATTTGGATTGTATACTGGCTGCAACCTGGCTGTGTTTTTTGTTTTTGTTTTTTGTTCTGCGGATTTGTTTTTGCAGAGGTGGCAGAGATAAAGGCTCAATGCCTCACATCGCCTCTGCTTCCCATCGTACAGTTCAACATAGGAGCAGCAAACGTTACAACCAAACCAACAAAATAACCGCTGTAACGAAATAAAACACGCTATGAATAAGAATATAAATGATGGTGTCGGGAATAAACACGAATGAAGCGTATACAAAACAGGTCAAACAATTATTTGAAGATAAAAACATCTGCACACTATGTCTATGGGAAAATAACAAAATTTTCAAAAGGTCAGACAGATACTGCAATGCAAATTTGAATTTTTGAATACTGTAGAAAAAAATTAAACAACGTTACACCCCCCCCCCCCAAAAAAAAATAAAAAAAAGATTTTTTATACCAAAGAAATTGCCACGTCACTTGCCACTAGAATATTTCTGCAAAAATGTTTTAAACTACCAAACGGCTGGTCAAAGTTCATGTTGATATCTGTTCTATTGAGCATTTTAGTGATCTGAAAATGCGATGCTTTTCGACCATAGATGGTTCTTACGTATGGCGTTTTTCGCTTTGGGTTCCGTAATAAGTATGGATTAGAACTGGTAATGGGCGTCGAGGGGAGTCTATTTCTATCTATCAATTGCAAGAGTTTAAAATAATAAATTTGATTTGCCTTGGGAATATTATACTTGATAAAGAGTAGCTACGTTCTAAAAATCCTCATGTCGTCTATATAATTTGCACATATCCGTAGTATCTTTTTTTGTAAAATGATTTGTTTATTGTAGCTTGTGGCTGTTGTTGTACCCCACACCATGATGCCATAACTGATCCTAGAATAAAATAGAGAGTAATATAAGGTTAGTTTAAGCCAGGCAGGAATTAGATTTTGAATTTTATAAATAATGCCAGTAACTCAGGACAAGTCGGCTTTTAGTTTGTTGACGTGCACATTCCAAGAAAGGTCTTCAGTGAACCAAACACCTAATAATTTTTGTTCAACGACCTCCTGCACTACCGTGCCTTCGAATTTTATTGGTATTGAGGCTTAAACTATTTATTTGTAACCATTTGAGTCCTTTGAGTACCTCTGTGGGCGTGTGCAAGGTGCAAGCGTGTCTCACTCACAACCGAAGGGTCGTGGGTTTGAATCCCGCCTAAAATTATTAATTATTTTCTTTAAGGCAAAGGAATTACTTTCTAAAGTGAAATTATTTGAAGCATACGGCGACATTTAATTCACATTACATGTCTTGTTTAATCACTTTCATTCCCCGCGTGATGTCACGTTTTACGAGAGCATTGTGGGTTGTTTCAAACTTCTGCGCGAGAGCATGTAGCGGTGACGTCATGACCCTTTCAACCAATCAGAATTTTCCAGTCACGTCACCGACATCGGCTTTTCTGCGACATGAGCTCCTTAACGCTATCGCGTTAAAATCATCAAGTAGCAATGGTGATGCTCATTCGCAAATTAAATTGACCGGCATCTTGTCTAGAACAAACCTCAACAGCAAGGCTATGCCAGCTCATCCTGTGTAAGAAAATGTTCACTTTGGCAAGCGCTATGTTGGGCCAGAATCAATCTGAGTGCAACGTATGGATTAGAGTGAACAATTTCGATTACTCCTTTCTGTATGATTAGTCACATGCATCGCGGTGCTGAATGTAAACAATGTCTGGTTAGAACGACAAGCATTGTGATTGCCGCTTGGTGTTTCTATAAAAAAAAAACAGACTGAAAGGTATTGTCCTAAAACTTTTGTGACATCTTGAAAATTTCATTGCTTTTAGCTCAATTGTGTCATCCTTATATATAGATTGTGAAACGTATTTCCTAGACCATATTTCATTATATGTATGGTCACGAGCTGCCCACTTCATGATTTTATGTGCTGCAATTAATTCCTTAGTTCAAAAACACAATCACGATTTAACTTTTAATACTGCGACACAAAGTTGTACCAATCACGGGTATTTTATGCGACCTACCTCACTTCGCGACAACATTTTACACCGTGTAAATAGATAAGCTTGAACTTTAGAATTTCACTTAAACACGAAGAAAGAAAGGACGGGAAAAGACAGTACAGTTCTAAATTCCAAGCTGATCTCTTTACAGGTATGTACCAACAAGCTCAACTCTTTACTGGTGTGCTTAAACATTTTGATTCAGGTAAAATATATGTGATTGATAAACAAAGGAATGTTGAGTCGTATGAACATGACGTTATGTACGTTAATGTAGGTTTTCTTTTACTGTTGCGGCGAAATTAAGTAACTGAATTTCATATTTTTGGTACCTGAAAACAAAAGTGAATTGCACGGACGATAGAAGGAACTATATTGTTAATGATTTCACGGCGTAAAGAGTGTCTGTTGCTAGAACAACGCGGAAAATATATTTTCAATTTAGCGGTTCAAACCGGTTCGAACCAGTTCGAACCGGTTTGATCTGTTACTTTTTTGCTCCCCGCAAATGGACCGGAACCGAACCGAAAGCCGTGAACCTGCACCGAACCAATAAAAATTTCGGTTCGACACTTTGGCCAGAACATAGCGACATCGTTCCCCACTGTAGATGAGAAATTTAGCCAGTGCAGTACGACTGCTAGCCTGGGGTCTTTGACGTGCACCACACAGTACCATGCTCATTAAGATCGAAACGGGAGGGGTGGAACCTAGGATCCCTGGATTCTGCAACACAAGCTTTCTTTCTATGTGCTCCGAGCTGATGTGCGCCAGCCCGCACGGCCACCAATCCCCCTCCTCTACGCTCACTCGATTCAATCTTTACCTTCCGGTAAAACAAAAGGAATGCGAGAATATAAGTGAAAACAAAGTAACAAACAGCCCTTTTGTTTCTTTTCTTTTTTACCGTTTTGTCAAAGATTGTCGTTACTAAAACCATTATTCTTGACAGCCGCTCTATGTCGTTTCTGCTGGTCACAGGCGAGAAACAAGAAAATAGTTCACACACACTATTGTAAAAAGAATACTGGGAATCTCAGTGACCATCGTAAAAGGAAGATTCCATTCTGTTTCTAATCGCAACGCGCGATTCGCTCAATTTTCGCGGCAAACTTTGACTGAGCCAGGCCGTATCGTAGTGCTGCCATCTTGTGGGACATAGTCGGACTTTTTTGTATCTCCAGTTGAGTGACGCCGTATAACTCACTGGATGGTGCTAGCGGTGCTGAAGACTCAGAGCCGTTTGTATAGGCTGAGATAGCCTGACCGATATTTTTCTTTTGCAGTGGCGTCACAAGGGGGGGAGGACCGCCCCGTGTGCAGCTCTCAGGGGAGTGTCGCGGCGTCCACGAGAGCGGGGGGGGGGTGTCGCGGAGGGCTGCCGCCCCGGGTGCCACTGGCCCTCGTAACGCCCCTGGTCTTTTGTATTTGATGTACATATACATGTTAGCAATCCATCGATTTGATCATCAGTTCAAAGTCATGATTCATCATTATCTCATCACTGCCCACATCGATTCCTTCATACCCCGAACGTCATACGAATGAGACCACCTTCCGGCATCTTTACAGTCAATACCATCAGTCGATTCATTTGAAATTGAGATAACTAATTATTCTGTTAACGTAAAATTTGGACGCTTATATTTTCACTGCACATTTGTATCAGTCTCGTTTGTGTACCGCATTTTGTTTGTTTTGTCGCTCACACCTGTAAGGCCCCCAGGTCCTGAGAGGAGTGAAATAAATAAATAAATAAATAAATAAATAAATAATGCTCTTTTTGAACATTCTTTCTCGGACGCCAAAAACAAACGGCATGAATATTGAAGTGCGAAAATTAAAAGAAAACTAAACATCGCCCCCACCACCTAAAAAAAAAAATAAACATATATACACCATAAAAAAGAAAAATAAAGGCGGAAGATTACGTTACGACACTCCTTTTGAGTTAGGAGCGAGTCTGAACCCACTGTTAACTTTCATTGTTTGGTCAATATCTCCAAGCGTCAGCTCGTTTTCTCATTCCTCTTAACTCATGAGTCGTGCCACATACATATTGCGCTAATATTTTATCAGAAAATTTCGTTCGTGATTTATGTGTTCAATCCGGGAACTAAAACATCATTTTCTGTTCAGTGACTTTTTAAGGAAGAGTCAAACCTCTACTGTACGCTTTACTTGGAATTAAGTTATTTGTAACTAATATTCTGTGGTTGCATGAAATATATGAGCGCTTTATTGTTTTATACATATTTACTACGCACGTGATT
This sequence comes from Ixodes persulcatus, assembly GCA_013358835.2. Classification (NCBI taxonomy): domain Eukaryota; kingdom Metazoa; phylum Arthropoda; class Arachnida; order Ixodida; family Ixodidae; genus Ixodes; species Ixodes persulcatus. The sequence continues at coordinate 46,256 of JABSTQ010008668.1, read as the reverse complement.
CGACTACTTGTATTGTTACCATTTAATAATCGACACCGCTGTAAAACTCATCCTTCAGTACGTGTCTTGTGCACAAATAAACTTTCAGTTGCTAGTCAGCGCCGTGTCTGTCGTTACCTCTTCTTCTTGTCCCTCGTTTATTTTCGCGCTGTTCCCTTTTCATGATGTCTAACCAACTCGCCCAACTTTATGCGTTGGTGGCACTATTCTTGAATTTTCATTTCCTTTTCAAAGTAAGTATTGATGTCCTAACCAAAAAGAAAAAGTAACAACCGAGGCTTTCAATGGGATGATCATATAGTGCATTCTTCTTATACACAGAATTCGGGAGACAGATTGAGGCTACTTTACATTATACATGAATGCATAAAACATACTAGCTTATATTTCAAATTCGATATTGAACAACAATGCAGCACAAATAACTACACAACGAAAACAATTCCATTTTGATGTATTATGCTAGAATCGACGGCACCAAAGGAAATTGTACTATTATTGGAGACTGAAACATTAATGTTGCGACCAATAGCGACGGCATAAAGACACTGCCAAATAAATAGAGAGTGTGTCTACTGAGTTTGTATACTATCCAATATTATAAATAAGATGTTTCAAAGTGGCAACTTTCCTGAAAAGTAAACATTACACCACCACTAATTGTGTACAAGGAAGGTGGAGAAACAATCATTCATAACTACAGATCAATTACTCTTTACAAATATTCTCAAATGATTATAAACGCTCGATCAACGACAGGCTAACTTGTTCTTTCCAGGAGTATAATATAATGACTAACAGGCAATTCGTCTTTCAGAAATGCAGAACCACGAAACAAGCACTTCTGGATATTAAAGACAGAATTGTAGAAATGATTGAGAACAAGTTGTTCACGCTAGGATGGATTAGATTTGAAAAGAGCGTTCAATATTGTTCCACGCGAGTCTTACTAAAAACTATAAAGTTACAGTGTAAGAGGCGTAGCGTTAAAATTAATTGAACATTATCTAACTAATCGCATGAAATAAATTAAAATACAGCACGGCGTTCATCAAAGTTTTATTATAGAACTTATGTTATTTCTTGTTCACCTGAGTAATGAAACACTGACACCAATTTCTCCCCAGTTAATAATGTATGCCGATAATACGAATGTTTTTATGTTTTTTTTTTTTTTTTCTGGAATGAGAGTATCCAGAAAAAGCCTCCAGTTCCTACCTCATTAAGCTACCAAATTGGTTACGAAGAAATCGATTCAATCGATTGAAATAAGGCGCAAGAAACACTAGACATAATTTTTAAGCCAGTGAGTAAGCCAGACAACAACTCTTTTAGTGTCAAATTTAAATATTTCATTTTAGAGCAAGTTCCAGAACAAAATCTATTGGGTATCTGGTTCAGCAAATAACCCTTGTGGCCTAACCGTGTTGATAAACTGAAAACGGAGCTTTTCCGAGTTATTACTAGCTTCTATAAAATAATACAATACCTACTTTGCTAAAAAAATTGTCATATCTTACTCCCTATTTTACCCAAAAGTTAGTTTTTGAATGTTTCCTTGGGGTACGATCACAGCAGGAAATTTTAAACTAATCAACCCCCCCCCCCCCCCCCCATTAAAAAGTATTTCGCATTGGTGAAAATTACAGAGGAGATGTCAGAAATTTGAGTGCTCAATTTATCAAATAAAATATCCTGATGGCGGGCCAGATGCACCACTTCAACTCATCCTTGTATGGTTATGCATTGACTGCTATGGGCTTTCTATGCTTTATGCTGCCTTGGCCTGCGAGTGACGCCTTTTCGCTACACTTAAGCGCAAAGTTTTTCGGGTGAAATACAGCCTATAAATGCATTTCGTGCTAAACTTTACTCGCACCGCCTCGCTGGTTCTGCGGCAAATCCGGCATACGCATTACCAGGTTGCAGGTTCGAATTGCGGCCGAGGTGCCAGCAATCTGACGGAGGTTTATTGCGGAGAAGATGTCGTTTAAGTTCCAGTGTTGTGCCCGTTACCGAAAAAAAGTAACGAAATAGCGTTACTCGTTAGTTTGGTCAAATTTAACGCGTTATTGAGCTACGTTACTTTTTTACAAAAGTAACGATATACCGTTACCGTTACTTTTCAAAAAGAACGAATGTTACTTTTACGTTACTCTTTTGTTCGAGTACATATGTTTGGCAGCATGCGAACGGGGACTGCTGGAACACAACCAGCCAACCAACACCCCTCATCTTTACGCCGGTTTTTGTAACAGTTCGGTTCATACTACTGTTACCAGAGACTGATTTACTTCACTATGTGGAACTGGACACCAGTTACCAGCACACTGGTTATAATAGCTTGATGTCTCTTACCAGCAGTAACTCTTAGATTTTCTGCGAAAACAAAGGTTTGGCGTTTGTAAGTTGTTTTTCCAAGTTTAAAACTTTTTTTTTATTTTTTATTAGAACCTTAGGGAAGTAAAGACTAATCAAGCGAAAGATTCTTCTGTGTACAAAAGTGGGTCAGGAACTTTCAGGCAGCGAGGGGGAGAGCGAGAGTAAAAAATTACACAAAGGATTTTTTTTTTTCGCAACTAGAGAAACGAGCAACTCGCTTCGCCACTATGGTCGGTGACAGGTCAAGAACGAAGTGGAAGCTCGTCCCACCTCTTTCCACTTTAGTAGTGCGAACGCGGGAGAGTAGGCGACCTCCTCTCCCCCGTTCGCTCCGCTAAAGTGGAAAGGGGTGGGAGGAGCTTCCACTTCGTTCTTGACCTGTCACCGACATAGTTGTCCACTGTTTTACACAAATGTCTCCCCCCCCCCCCCCCCCAACCCGCTCTCCGCGTCTGCTGCACAAAGCAGAGGGGGAAGAGGAGGGAGGGGAGGGGAGGGGAGGGGAGGGGAGGGGGCTGTAACGCAGTCGATCGTTCAAACCTTGTGGGTGGTGACACTATGAAAAAAAAAAGGAGGACGAACGGAATTAGCTGATGCCTAAGGTTTTTTTTGCCTTCGAGAAGCGAGATAGTGTCGCTTTTTAACGGGTGTCTTTTTTGGTCAATTTTTTTTTAAGTTTACTGTGACGAATGCTGGTTCCGTGCAGCGATAAGCTTGTGCAGGATTTTGAGATGGATGGGTGAATAGATGGACTGATAAGTGGAAAACCCTCCGTTTTAGGAAATCGAAGGTTCAGAAGTCTTAGCAGCAAGATACGGCATTGCCTGTGCATTGCGTGCTCGAGCGCAAGTAGTTGCCCCTCGAGCAGAGAAGCTAGCAGAGAAGCTTAGGGACCTAAATTTAGTTCCCCTAACGTCTCCAGTTTTATGCACAAGATTGCTACTCTAAACGTTAGATCAGGCGTTGTGACCTTTTCCCAAATACCTAATGTATTTCACCAGTTTTGGTCAAAAGTAACGAGTAACGTAATTTGATAGCTAATACCTTAAAAAAGTAACGAAAATACTTTACTCGTTAGTCATTCAGAATACTGTCGAGTACGTTACTGCGTTAGCGAAAAATGTAACGCGCTACCAGTAACGTCGTTACTAGTAAAGCGTTACCTCCAACACTGCGTTTAACCAAGATTTCAGCTACACGTCCACACCTCCACAGTTGGTCGAAAGTAATCATCAATGATTGAATGAAAGTGGCAAACGAGCTGATGTAAATTGAAAGTGACAAGAGCTCCGAATCTGCAGGTAGAAACGACACATACACTGAAAGGTCTCAATTGAGAACCTTCAGTGTATATGTCGTCTTTTACCGGCAGTCTCGGGGTTTATGTCAAGTTAGTCCTTAGAGCTTCCCGAACAACAAGTGAGTCGTTAGTTGTTTTTACAGCAGAAGTTTAGTTTGCCAGTGAATGGCGACATTGTTACCCCCACTAGATGAGAAATTTAGCAAGTGCAGTACGACTGCTAACTTGGGATCTTTAACATGCATCACGCAGTAGTGATGCACGACCGGACGCCGGAACGATGCTCATTCCGATCGAAACGGGTGAGGGCGGGGATTGAATACAGGATCCCTGGGTTCTGCAGCGCGAGCTTTCGCTTTCGCACTGCTCAATCTTCCGCTAATGTGTGCCAGATGCCCCCTGTTCTGGTCAACGGAAGAAGAACAGGGCGTTACCGTAGGCCTGAGTGGCACATAAACAAGCCACTTTAATGTCCTTTTTCCCTCTACTAGCCGGTAGCTTTCCCAGCCGGTAGGTGGCACGAGATTCCACAATACATCTTCATTTCTCAGGGAGAGTACCGCCAAGGTTGTCGCAAGCAGGGGTCCACTCTTAAGTAGCTGCTAAAGCGCCTTTATACTCCAACGTAAGGACCAGGCGCACGAACCTGCGGCACGGCGACGTTTCGTCGGTGTAAACCAGACACTGTAGAGTCCGGCCTCCTGATGTAGCCGAAGTGACCGGCGGCATTCCGCGCACGGGCGTCGCCGGCGTGAAATAGGTCTGTAGTAGCGGGCAAAACTATCAATACTCCTATCGATACTTTCGATAGTGAAAGCCAATTATAACTATCGACAGTATACTATTCGTAGTCAACTATTGATAGTCGACTATCGTAACACTATCGATAGTACTATCGCAAAACTAGCGATAGTACTATCGATACTATACTATTTATAGTCGACTATCGATTGTCGACTATTGAATGTCGACTATCATGAAGCTCTCGATAGTACAGTATCGATATTCGACTTTTTGAAACTATCGATGGCCAACTATGGTAAAGCAATCGATAGTATTTTACTATACTCGTGGTCACCTCAAGAATCGTAGTGAAAAAAATGGAAGCCGTTTACAACTCCCTGTAACGCCGAATTGGAGCGCAGCTCTTGAGGAGGAGGAGGGAAGGGTACTCAGGGGAGGGTGTACCCCTCCTCCTCCTCCTCCTCCTCCTCCGCTCATTTTTCAATGTCCTCGGGGGGGGGGGGGGGCTCACGTGACCCCGGGAAGGAGGGGGGGCTCGCGCGGTGCATTATGGGACATAATGCACCGCGCGAGCGCCCCTCCCCCCAAGGGTCACGTGACCCCCCCCCCCCCAGTGTCACGTGACCCCCCCCCCCCGAGGTCACGTGACCCCGGGGGGGGGGGCTCGCGCGGTGCATTATGGGACATTTCCCATAATGCACCGCGCGGTTACGCCGACGCCGCCGCCGACGCCGACGCCGCTCAAGCCGGAAACGGGCGCCTAAGAGCTGCGCTCTAAAATGAAAGACGTTTGCAATTCTCTGTAATGCCGAATTAGAGCGCAGCTCTTGAGGAGGAGGAGGGGAGGGTACGAAGAGAAGGGTATCCTCTCCTCCTCCTCCGTACCCTCTCCTCCTCCCACTCCCCTCTCCTTCTCCTCCTTCCCCTCATCCTTCTCCTCCCCATCCCTCCCCCTCCTCGGTGAAGTCACTCCTGACCCTCGTGACGTCACTCGTGTCCTTCGTCGAGGCCTTCACGAGTGACCTTCGTGACGTCACGAAGGTCACTTGTGAAGGCCTCGTGAAGGTCACTGTGAAGGTTGTGACCTTCGTCATAACCTGCACGAGCAACCTTCGTGACGTCACTCGACACCCTCGTGACGTCACTCGACACCCTCGTGACGTCACACGTGACCTTCGTGACGTCACATGGGACGTCACGTGTGACGTTACGAAAATCACTTGTGAAGGCCTCGTGAAGGTCACTGTGAAGGTCCTGACCTTCTTTGTGACCTTCGCGAGCGACCTTCGTAACGTCACTCGTGACCCTAGTGACCCTTATGACGTCACTCGTGACCCTCGTGAGGTCATTATGGGAAACGTCCCATAATGCAACGCGCAGTTACGCCTACGCCGACGGCGACACTGCTCAAGCCGGAAACGGGCGCCTAAGAGCTGGGCTCTAAAAATTACAGGACACTTAAGACTGCTTACGTGTAGGAATGCGAAAGCATTATAGTCCCGCGGTGAGATGTTTTCAAATAATTTTTCAACATGTCCTCCTCTGCGTCGTCCTAGACGCTGAGGACGACCTCTCGGACGACCTCAAGGACGACGTCTAGAACAACGTCAGGGACGACGTCAAGAACGGCGTCTAGGGCGACGTCAAAAACGACGTCTAGTACGACTTCTAAGACTACTTCTAGGACGACCTAAACGTCGTCCTCGACCTCCTTGACGACGTCAAGAACGACGTCTAGGGCAACTTCCAGGACGACCTCTCGGACGACCTTAAGTACGACGTCTAGGACGACCTCAAGGACGACGCCAAGCACGGTGTCGTCCTTGAGCATACGATTGAGCGGCGCGTGCTAACGTCAGGCCAGCGCATACCCGCGTCCCCCCTCCCTTCCGCTGCGCAACCAGCAGTTCAACTGGCTCCTTAGCATTGCAACGGCAAAGCCGTTACTATGGAGCCACATGACGCGTCGCAGCCAATGGAAATTTAGGTGCCGTTTTTGGTGGACAGACAATGCAGGCTTCGCTCCATGGTACAGTTGATGCTTTCGCATTAAAAAGACGGGCAACTCGCGAATCGTTACAAATTTCCCGCTTCATGTCGGAGGCTTATTGTAGAGAAGGTGCCGCGTAACCGAGATTTCGGTTTCACGTCAAAAGATTCCCAGGTGGTCGAAATAAATCCCCAGTCCTCCGCTGAGGCGTGCCGGATCAACACCATTTAGAATAATGAAGGCCTCTTCCTCTGGGGAACGCCCTCACGGTCGGATGGCGCCAACTAAGCGATTGGACCCGAACCCGATGCCGACAGTCCTTCGACGCGTTGATTGGACACGAGGCTCAGCCAAGCGCTGACGCAACACATGTATTCAATCTATGTCTTCGCTCGATCTCACTGTGACGTCATCAAAATTCCAGTGCACAGGCTTTGATTATTACAGGTGGTGACGGCCGGATACCCTTTGTTGGTTTTGCACATAAAATCCCAAATTTGACTCTTTTACCCCCTTCGTGCGATTAATTAAGATATATGTAGGGGTCAGCCTACATTAGCCTAATGTCATTTTATTAAGCCGGACAAGTTCAAAACGCCAAAAGCATCATGTCTTTCCTCGAGAACTAAATCTTGTACCAACTACATCGCGCAGCGCATGAAGGATGCGCAAAATGTCCTCTTTGTTCATGTGACAACGAGTAATGGTGAAGAGAAACGTCAAGTATCCGTCCAGTAAATGTCGCGAAGCTTGGAAAAAAAACGGCGATAGACCGATCTCAACAAGAGCTGCGCGACGCCACTGCTGCCGCGGTGCATTCTGGTATCTGCAGTTCTCCTCGGTTTTCTGTCCGCGTCAGTGCGCGTTGCGTGCCTGGCGTTTTTAAATTTTGCGGTTAGCACGATACTTTAATTCGGGTGTTTACTCTCGGTTTTCAGGGGGTGGCTTCACCTGCTGTGTGCCAGGGTGCTACAAAAAACAGCACCTAACGAAAGGGCATCGGATTTTATATCTTCCAGAAAGAAAGCAGCTCCAAAAAGTGTGGCTAAGAAGGGTAAACAGAGCCTGACCCAAGAGCGCTGGCTGATTCGCCGATTGCAAATGAACCTACGTTAAAGGTACCTTCTTTATTTTGGTCGTGCGAATGGGGAATACGGTTACAGGGCACGAGACATAGTATGGCATGCTGGAGTACTGTTCCCTGCGTTGTAATCTCCCTGGGCACTCGCACCGTAACGGTGTATTTCAATCGGGACCTATGCGCTGCTTTGTGGCAGCCGTTTTAATACACTCGATGGTCGATGTATCCTGTTGGTTATAACTGTCATTGTGACGACATGTTTCAAGCACAACTGTGTTTCAGAAAACTAGGACACTAACTAAAAAACACAATGATTCCTGATATGCATCGCTTGAAATGTAACCAACTTTTTAGAAAGCAGTCTATATTTTTTTTTGTACAAAACGTGAATACACTGCATAATCAAATTTATGTACCCCCAAAAGGCGAGCTTAAAAACCTTCCCCTTCTTGTGGCGGTCTATTATACCACAGCTTGATTGTGGCTTGTGTTACTGATCCGTTTTGCATTAACAACATCAATGTAGACCGCAGTAAAACCTTCCACTGTCGCTCTACATATGAGTTGTCGGAGCTTGCACAAACAGATAAAATTGCATAAAAATTGTACACGCAAACTCCTTTCAACCAAACGTATTTAGGTATCTGGCATGGTTGCTGCTTTTTGATAAATGTCAGCTATTACGGTGCGTCAGGCATGGTGTTTCTGTAGATCTTTTCTTGTGTGTGCAAGCTTCTTCCCGCAGTTAATCTGCACCCTGTCGCACACGCGGTCCGCCATAATAAAACGACTTTTAAAAAGCAATCGCTCCCCAAGAAAGCCTATATGGCTCTTCTTGTTTTATTATCGATTAAACGTTTATGCGCAGGCCTTGGTGCTACCAAGCTTCGTTTCCCGCCAACACACATGATGTTGTTCCGGGTGCTACCCCAAGCCGATGGTTTCTCGAATTTTCGTGTTTTTTGCCATTGAACTAGATGGCATCGTTGTTTTGTTGTTGTTGTTTTTTTTTCCGCGACCGCAGTGGGGTTATTGCCTAAACGACTCGAACGTGGGAGCAGACGACGAGGCGATTCTAAAGCGATAAGACGGGTGCAACAGCTTTTCCGCGCTTGCTGACAAACTAAGACATCACAAAAAACACATTCTCATAGTGCACACACATGACAGAAAAATCCAAGCCGATAACGGAGTCGTACCAAACGATCATGTACGATCATGTACGCGCACGCAGCCATACGCAACCTGAAAAGTCTGAAAGCGATGACTAGAAGTAGCATGGCGGCGGCCCGACTAGCGGAAGGAACACCATGACCGTGCGATTTTACCTTGTGTGTACGTGCTTGCGGGCCTTTTGATCTTTGACGCCGCTCTGACTAAACTTGAAATAAAGTATGGAGTCTGCCTGGCTATCTTGAAGTGAGCCAGGTGGCAGAACCATCGACGTGGGGGTACGAACCAGCAAGAAATAAAGATAAAACGTGGTTGCACCAGAGAAGGAGGAACAAGATGCCGCTACCTTTCTTATTCCGGGGCTTTGCTTTATCCGGCATGTCAGCACCATCTGAGAGGCTAGCTTGCACAGGCGGCGGATAAATCGAAACTTTTCATTGCGCTCTCATGTTGTATACAGTGAGCGCCGAGTCAAAAGACACTCGCAGTTTTACGTCCAGCGCAGCCCAACGCTATGTCAAAGTTTCACTCTTTTTTTCTTTTACTCGAGAGGCAGGGCTAAATTGAAATTTTAGGAAGAATAAAAAAAAAAGAGATCAATAAACGCCAAACAAACTTGTGCCTCAGTAGAATTTACAAGACACGTTATTCCATCCGTGTCCTTCAAAAAGATTCGAATTCATGGCGCAGCTACGATCTACAGAAAGACACAATGAAAGGACTTCAAGGAAGGCACAGTAAAAGGAAGTAACAAACGAGTAAAAGCAATAAGCGTCACCGCCAAATGCTTTTGCGTTCTCCTGCTCCTTGTTGTCTTTGCTTTAATGTTTACCTGGAAAGGGTTTATGTTTGTTTATTCGGATTTTTGCTCGAATTTTTGCACGAAGGTTTACATCTACGAAAAATATTACACTCGATGTTAATCTTTATTTCAACATCCATCGCGTATACCTCGCACGAATACGCAATGATGCAGCTTTGACGCGTGTGGTCAATCGCACAATTTATTTGTGTAAAAAAAACGTCAGGTTTTCGTTTACTAATTTTACGGCTTCACGTATTGATTATAAAACCCGGGGTTCATAAGCGCATTCCCCGAAATTGCCACTGAAAATCGGAGGGCCTCGGCAGATTTTCGTCCACGTATTTCCTTAGTTTTCGCTCCCACGCGGAAGATACAAAAAGTGAGTTTATGCCTGGCGTCAACTATTTTGTGCTGCGTTATCAAATCTAGAAAGTCAGTGTTGTACGGAACGGCGTTCCTGGAACGCGTTCCTTTTAGAAGGAACGAAGGAACGCCGCCGTTCCATTTTGCATCGGTGGAACTAGAACGGGAACGCGTTACACTTTTACGGGAACGGAAAAAAGAACGGCGTTCCTTTCTTTCGTCCAGTGTGGTAATTTTTATTTTATTTCTAAGAAGGAAATCCCTAAAGTATAAAAACAATAACTTTACATCTTGAAAACCCTGAGATGGGGAACGATAAAAAAACGGACGAACACAACAAAATCTCAAACGCAGCTGAATTTTATTGATATGAACACACCAATAAATAGACTTTCAGACAAATGAAAAAGAGAAAGTGTAAAAAGAGAGAAAGCGAAAAAAAGAAGAACTCAAACGCAAAACTAGACGACCAACGAGTTCGCCCCAGACAGCCTGAGCCACTCCCCGGCTCCAACACTTTCGCAAAGGGAGCCGACCTCCCGAACAACAACAACCCGAAGGTCGACACAACCGGCGACCTCCAAAACGCTAAAGCCTAATCTTCATTTCCTACTTCCAAGCAAACGCTTCCCAATTTTCTTCCCCCACTCCCTCCCCCCCCCCCCCCCCACCTCGAAGTTTGCAAAGCCCCCCTCACACAAGCAAAAACTCTTTCATCCGATCACCGATAACCAAGGACGGCTGGCTCACACAATTCCCCCGCTCGCGAATGCACAAAGTCTCCTTAATTAGTCTTCTAAACAATTCTTTTTCGTTACACAAAACCGAAGTTTCACCCCAAAGAGGGGAGCAATTGTTACAAGAACCAACATGATTTGCCAACTCCGAACTCTGGGCCCTATTCCTTACATTTCGTTTATGTTCCGCAAGACGGTCATTCAAACAACGCCCTGTCTGACCGACATAACACAATCCGCAGTCAAAGGGGATCTTGTATACCACCTCTGCGACACAAGAGACTGATGGATCTCTGTGTTTTTTTCCCGCAACATCCCTCACGTCTGAAGGTGAACGGGGTGAGCCTGTCTAAACGAAAGTCCGTCCTAAAACCACATTAACGTTAAATTTTGCACCCAAAGCTTTTAAGCTATGAGAAAAACCATGAAAATAAGGAACCACAGCAAAGGTTTCACCTTGAACCCTCTCAGCGGTCACCGAAGCGCGCACAAGCAGTCTACGTGCTCTAGAAACGATAACATTTAAACTATAACCCGCCGACAGAAGACGTTTAATTTGAACGTCGAAAGCGTTCCCGACACAATGAAAACAAGATTTCTTCAGTGCCCTGCCAATTAGTGATCTCACCACCCCCCCTTTAACAAGTTTAGAATGAGCACTCCATCTAGAAAGAACTTTCTTCACGGTTTCCCTCCCATAAGACCAACAAAGCCCCTTTTTGTTCAATAGTTGCAAATCCAAAAACTGCAACTTCCCGTCTTTCACTGACTCAGAGGTGAATTTCAATTCCGGTGCAGCGGTCAAAATAAAGTCATGGATATCTGTCGCAGAAAGCTGATTCGGAGCACAAACCAAGATGTCATCAACAAACCTCCGAACCAAAACCCCTTCAACACCCAAAGAGCCTACAAAATCTGTTATTTTCTTGCCCAGAGTGTTAAGATAAAACTCGGTCAACACCGGAGCCACCGCCGAACCAATGCACACACCTTTCCGCTGTATATAACATTCACCATTAAAGTTAAGCAATGTTGCCTTCAGATAGCACGTCAGAAGTTCCAATACCGCATCTACCGAGATACCCGCTTTGACCTGAAATGAGACTAAGTTTTCTTCTAGAAGCTCCCTAACCCTTTGGAGCAGCAACACGCTATTTAAAGAATTGTATAAATCTTTGATGTCCAAGGACATCAACGTGCACGGGCTACGATGCAGGGGAGAAAGGCCCTCGATTAGTTCCTCCGAGTTCCTAAGGGCAATACTGCCCTCTAGACTGACATGACCCAAACATTCCTGAATGAAAACCGCAAGCGACTTTTGCCAAGACCCATTTTCGTTAATTACCACCCGAAAGGGGAAATCTACTTTATGATCTTTTACCAAAAACTTTAAGCCGAAAGACGAGCGTGAAGCGCCCCTCACTCTGTTTAGCGTGGCCGTGATCTCCTCCTCCTCCAAAATCCTACACACATCCCTTTTTAAAATTGCAACATTTTCGTCACTCTTCACAAATAACTCAGAAACAGCCACCAAAGCTTTCTCATTGAAAATACCATCCGGGAGCACTGCAAACAAGCCACTCCTGTCAGTCTGGAGCAGAGTCAAAGAATTATCTCTCAACTCCCTTTTCAAAGCCGACACTCTCCTGAAATTTCTTTGTTCAACCGGGAAAGACGAATCCACCAGAACACTCAGCTTGCTCAAGGATTGATTTACAAAAGTCGTTCTATCCTCCGGGGTAGAAATTTTGGTACTAATAGCATGCACATTTGAGCACAAATCAAACCGTGAAGGCTTCACATCTAGGCAAAACTTTGGACCTTCATTTAAAATTGCTTGAGAATTCTGAGACACCACAACACTTTCAGGATTGAAAAAACGTTCCACAGAAGCCGATAAAGCTGACCTTTTCTTCGTCGAGTCTTGTTTCTTCAAGACCTCTCTTTTCTTGGCAGCCCACGAGGAACGAAAGCTTGCGAGCCGAAGAGAGTTCCAGCTGTCGAACTCCACAGAACTGCGGAATCCCTCACCCAGCACACCTTTCCACAACACATCAGAGAGCTCAAAGAGCTCGCGAAGTTGCTGACCTACAACATTCCGAGACGCCTTCAGGATCCGCTTCTGGTGCCGCCAAGGGAGACTCCGCTGAGTCAGATAGCCGAAAAGGCTGGGATCCACAAACTTCTTTCTTAGGCAGAGCCCAAAGTAGCTCACATCCGTCTGGAGATCACTCAGTCGCTGACCAATCTTGCACAGCGTTAAAAACGCCAAGGCTCGTTGAGAATGTGGTGGAAGGTTTGACACAAAAGAAGGAGAAGGGAAGACAAAACCTGCTTCAGGTAGTAGAATTGTAAGCAGTGATAGAGTGCAGGCGAGCTGGTAATTAATTGACATCTTGAAAACCCTGAGATGGGGAACGATAAAAAAACGGACGAACACAACAAAATCTCAAACGCAGCTGAATTTTATTGATATGAACACACAAATACATAGACTTTCAGACAAATGAAAAAGAGAAAGTGGAAAAGGAGAGAAAGCGAAAAAAAGAAGAACTCAAACCCAAAACCAGACGACCAACGAGTTCGCCCCAGACAGCCTGAGCCACTCCCCGGCTCCAACACTTTCGCAAAGAAGCCGACCTCCCGAACAACAACAACCCGAAGGTCAACACAACCGGCGACCTCCAAAACGCTAAAGCCTAATCTTCATTTCCTACTTCCAAGCAAACGCTTCCCAATTTTCTTCCCCCACTCCCCCCCCCCCACCTCAAAGTTTGCAAAGCCCCCCTCACACAAGCAAAAACTCTTTCATCCGATCACCGATAACCAAGGACGGCTGGCTCACACAATTCCCCCGCTCGCGAATGCACAAAGTCTCCTTAATTAGTCTTCTAAACAATTTTTTTTCGTTACACAAAACCGAAGTTTCACCCCAAAGAGGGGAGCAATTGTTACAAGAACCAACATGATTTGCCAACTCCGAACTCTGGGCCCTATTCCTTACATTTCGTTTATGTTCCGCAAGACGGTCATTCAAACAACGCCCTGTCTGACCGACATAACACAATCCGCAGTCAAAGGGGATCTTGTATACCACCTCTGCGACACAAGAGACTGAGGGATCTCTGTGTTTTTTCCCGCGACATCCCTCACGTCTGAAGGTAAACGGGGTGAGCCTGTCTAAACGAAAGTCCGTCTTAAAAACCACATTAACGTTAAATTTTGCACCCAAAGCTTTTAAGCTATGAGAAAAACCATGAAAATAAGGAAACACAGCAAAGGTTCCACCTTGAACCCTCTCAGCGGTCACCGAAGCGCGCACAAGCAGTCTACGTGCACTAGAAACGATAAAATTTAAACTATAACCCGCCGACAGAAGACGTTTAATTTGAACGTCGAAAGCGTTCCCGACACAATGAAAACAAGATTTCTTCAGTGCACTGCCAATTAGTGATCTCACCCCCCCCCCCCCTTTAACAAGTTTAGAATGAGCACTCCATCTAGAAAGAACTTTCTTCACGGTTTCCCTCCCATAAGACCAACAAAGCCGCTTTTTGTTCAATAGTTGCAAATCCAAAAACTGCAACTTCCCGTCTTTCACTGACTCAGAGGTGAATTTCAATTCCGGTGCAGCGGTCAAAATAAAGTCATGGATATCTGTAGCAGAAAGCTGATTCGGAGCACAAACCAAGATGTCATCAACAAACCTCCGAACCAAAACCCCTTCAACACCCAAAGAGCCTACAAAATCTGTTATTTTCTTGTCCAGAGTGTTAAGATAAAACTCGGTCAACACCGGAGCCACCGCCGAACCAATGCACACACCTTTCCGCTGTATATAACATTCACCATTAAAGTTAAGCAATGTTGCCTTCAGATAGCACGTCAGAAGTTCCAATACCGCATCTACCGAGATACCCGCTTTGACCTGAAATGAGACTAAGTTTTCTTCTAAAAGCTCCCTAACCCTTTGGAGCAGCAACACGCTATTTAAAGAATAGTATAAATCTTTGATGTCCAAGGACATCAACGTGCACGGGCTGCGATGCAGGGGAGAAAGGCCCTCGATTAGTTCCTCCGAGTTCCTAAGGGCAATACTGCCCTCTAGACTGACATGACCCAAACATTCCTGAATGAAAACCTCAAGCGACTTTTGCCAAGACCCATTTTCGTTAATTACCACCCGAAAGGGGAAATCTACTTTATGATCTTTTACCAAAAACTTTAAGCCGAAAGACGAGCGTGAAGCGCCCCTCACTCTGTTTAGCGTGGCCGTGATCTCCTCCTCCTCCAAAATCCTACACACATCCCTTTTTTAAAATTGCAACATTTTCGTCACTCTTCACAAATAACTCAGAAACAGCCACCAAAGCTTTCTCATTGAAAATACCATCCGGGAGCACTGCAAACAAGCCACTCTGTCAGTCTGGAGCAGAGTCAAAGAATTATCTCTCAACTCCCTTTTCAAAGCCGACACTCTCCTTGAAATTTCTTTGTTCAACCGGGAAAGACGAATCCACCAGAACACTCAGCTTGCTCAAGGATTGATTTACAAAAGTCGTTCTATCCTCCGGGGTAGAAATTTTGGTACTAATAGCATGCACATTTGAGCACAAATCAAACCGTGAAGGCTTCACATCTAGGCAAAACTTTGGACCTTCATTTAAAATTGCTTGAGAATTCTGAGACACCACAACACTTTCAGGATTGAAAAAACGTTCCACAGAAGCCGATAAAGCTGACCTTTTCTTCGTCGAGTCTTGTTTCTTCAAGACCTCTCTTTTCTTGGCAGCCCACGAGGAACGAAAGCTTGCGAGCCGAAGAGAGTTCCAGCTGTCGAACTCCACAGAACTGCGGAATCCCTCAACCAGCACACCTTTCCACAACACATCAGAGAGCTCAAAGAGCTCGCGAAGTTGCTGACCTGCCACATTCCGAGACGCCTTCAGGATCCGCTTCTGGTGCCGCCAAGGAAACTCCGCTGAGTCAGATAGCCGAAAAGGCTGGGATCCACAAACTTCTTTCTTAGGCAGAGCCCAAAGTAGCTCACATCCGTCTGGAGGTCACTCAGTCGCTGACCAATCTTGCACAGCGTTAAAAACGCCAAGGCTCGTTGAGAAGGTGGTGGAAGGTTTGACACAAAGAAGGAGAAGGGAAGACAAAACCTGCTTCAGGTAGTAGAATTGTAAGCAGTGATAGAGTGCAGGCGAGCTGGTAATTAATTGACATCTTGAAAACCCTGAGATGGGGAACGATAAAAAAACGGACGGAGTGCTCATTCTAAACTTGTTAAAGGGGGGGTGGTGAGATCACTAATTGGCAGTGCACTGAAGAAATCTTGTTTTCATTGTGTCGGGAACGCTTTCGACGTTCAAATTAAACGTCTTCTGTCGGCGGGTTATAGTTTAAATTTTATCGTTTCTAGTGCACGTAGACTGCTTGTGCGCGCTTCGGTGACCGCTGAGAGGGTTCAAGGTGGAACCTTTGCTGTGGTTCCTTATTTTCATGGTTTTTCTCATAGCTTAAAAGCTTTGGGTGCAAAATTTAACGTTAATGTGGTTTTTAAGACGGACTTTCGTTTAGACAGGCTCACCCCGTTTACCTTCAGACGTGAGGGATGTTGCGGGGAAAAACACAGAGATCCCTCAGTCTCTTGTGTCGCAGAGGTGGTATACAAGATCCCCTTTGACTGCGGATTGTGTTATGTCGGTCAGACAGGGCGTTGTTTGAATGACCGTCTTGCGGAACATAAACGAAATGTAAGGAATAGGGCCCAGAGTTCGGAGTTGGCAAATCATGTTGGTTCTTGTAACAATTGCTCCCCTCTTTGGGGTGAAACTTCGGTTTTGTGTAACGAAAAAGAATTGTTTAGAAGACTAATTAAGGAGACTTTGTGCATTCGCGAGCGGGGGAATTGTGTGAGCCAGCCGTCCTTGGTTATCGGTGATCGGATGAAAGAGTTTTTGCTTGTGTGAGGGGGGCTTTGCAAACTTTGAGGTGGGGGGGGGGGGGGGGAGTGGGGGAAGAAAATTGGGAAGCGTTTGCTTGGAAGTAGGAAATGAAGATTAGGCTTTAACGTTTTGGAGGTCGCCGGTTGTGTCGACCTTCGGGTTGTTGTTGTTCGGGAGGTCGGCTCCCTTTGCAAAAGTGTTGGAGCCGGGGAGTGGCTCAGGCTGTCTGGGGCGAACTCGTTGGTCGTCTGGTTTTGCGTTTGAGTTCTTTTTTTTTTCGCTATCTCTCTTTTTCCACTTTCTCTTTTTCATTTGTCTGAAAGTCTATTTATTAGTGTGTTCATATCAATAAAATTCAGCTGCGTTTGAGATTTTGTTGTGTTCGTCCGTTTTTTTATCGTTCCCCATCTCAGGGTTTTCAAGATGTCAATTAATTACCAGCTCGCCTGCACTCTATCACTGCTTACAATAACTTTACGAAGAGCAGGATCTCGTTAACCTTTTGGTTACTTATCTAAGGGTTTATTTTGTGTGGTCCTCGCTTCATAACAGTCGGGTGCAGGAGAGCTAGTGGACATCGACAGTTTTTTTTTTTTTTCAGTGTCAGAGACTGCACACAAAAGGCAACACTTTTAGTCAAAGGAAGACAGAAAAAAAAGGATGTTTAGAACTCAGCTACTTTCTTTGCTTCCACGAGTCCTCATGTACCCAGAAATCTAAGGCCGATTATAACCATCACTGAACTTCCACAAAGAGACTGTGATGATGTGACTTAGTCTACAAAAGAAGAAGGGTGTGCCAACCCATGGATCGGCTCGGAGGGACAAAGCAAGACGACGAAGAAGAGAAGAGATGGGGAGTGCGTGCACGAAGGGCGTGCGAAGGACTGGCAGGGAGAACGTGCTGGGTCGGAACGACACCATCGACCAGGGCAGTCAGCGGCTCGCTCCTACTGTCTGACCAGCAGCCTGTTCCAGAGAGGGCAGCGCATAGAAATCTACGCTGCCCGGCTTCCTTCTGCACGAGCACTTGGTGCGGTGACTCTTGGGTCATCGACGAAAGCCAACCGCTCCCGCTCCTGACTGCCAGCTACAACCGGGGCCCCACAAGGACAGCTCCAGACACAAGACCCGCTGCCGCGCATGGTTGTACAAAGACATGGCGACTGTCGCTTTCCCCTTTCTTTCATTTCTTTAACTAAGTTTTCCTTTTTTCGTTTAGTATGAGCATTTGAACTCTAGTTTTTTTTTTTTTGTAAATACATGTTTTAAGAAAAACGAAAGACATTGTATCTTGTCTATATTTCACCCTAAAGAACCTTGCTACAGAGACCTACAGTTGCGACAAAAGAACAGATCATAATGCTATTAAATGCAAAGGTGCAAGCGAGCTGGACAAGAATGACGAAAATAATCCCTGGAGAAGGGAACAAGAGGGGCAAAGGACAAACACGAATCTCCAAACACAGCTGGGTAACTGGTGCAGGACCGAAAACAGGTTACCAGACATCGAGCACACCCTTGTGTTCCGAACACTGGTTCCTTAAAAGATACACAAAAATAAACTTTATTCCTTTTCCCCTTGTTCCCGAACATCAAACTAAACAACGAATCCAACTTTCATGAAGAAGGACTTGTGGTCTTCAAGACCGACCTTCCAATAGCCCTACCCTCCTCTTCACTGGCTCGCCTTGTGGACAGCAACATCAAGTAGCAACTATTGTTAAGTTAGAACACGGGAATGTGTTAGATTGAAACGTGTGAGGTTGTTGTAAAACGCTCGTGAAATGTGGGGTAACAGTATATTTGGCTCGTCTGAATCGCCCCCGACAAACATGAATATTGCCGCGCGCAGCAGCTTTCAGCAGTAGCAGCAACCGTCTTCTAGAATTACGTGACCGAGTGTTGCTTGTTCCGCCCCGCGCGCCGAAATATGGTCAAAAGCTGAGATTCTTAAAGGTGAATATATCAACAAACAAAACCCTGCTTCCGTTTGTTTTCTTCTCCTGGTGCTTTCTATCACGGCATTCAAATTCGTATCTTCCCATTTGATGGGATATATATAAACAAAAAAAGAAAACTTTGCTCCTTCTAAATAAATATGGTAATGCGCAAAATACAAATGTAACTTATATGTAACGATAAGTTCCATTTTTTTTTAGCTGTAACGTGAACGAGTTCCTTTTTCACATATGGAACTTGTAACGGGAACGCGTTCAAAAAATCAGAAGGAACGAGGAGAGGACCGATCTTCCGTTCCTTTTTTCTTTTTTTTTTTTGAGGAACGTGTACAACACTGAGCTAGACTAGCTTCCGCAGTTCTCCAACTCTGTCGAAGCTAGTTTCGCGAGCGCATGCAAACGAGGCGCAAAAGACAAAGCAGTCAGGGACTGCCGCAAGGTTGAACATATACGCTAGCCTTGACAAGGTAGCACAAAAACAGTTGACGCAGAGTATAGAAAGTTTATTATGCGGGCGCGCTTTCCAAACATAAATAGGCCGCAGGGCCTCTGACAGGCCCATTTATGCACGCCGAAAGTTATACGAAACGACGACGCTCGCGAAGACCCAACAGTCAAGAATGAATAGCTACCACTTATACAATCCAACATTTTCCCACACGAACGTGTTCAGGGCCGCACCTTTTTGATAACAAGACTGTGGTGCTGGGTTTCCAACTCGCCTGCCAGAGGCCGGCGCAGGACAGAAATTAGACGCCAGTGCTGACTCAGCGTTCGCTTGGGAATCCTGTCCAATCAGCGAGGACATGAGTACCGGCCGATCGCTGAGGCACCACTCGCGTCTAATCGATGCCCCCTGGGTGACGTAGAAAATAAGCGCCACGGCATTTCCAATCTAGAAGGTGCTGCTACGCCATCAGAGCTCCGAGGTTGGCTGTTGCAGGGGATTGAGTCTGCGTCTCGGATGCACCTTGTCTGGCGCGACAGGCGTTGACACGACGACACCCCGTGGTCAAGACCAGCTGTCCCTGCCGGGTGCTCTGTCCGGCGACGCCATCGCGGAAGGACAACACGATTCGCTTTTATTTCCTTCTCTGGAACAAGAGGTAGATGTATGGGTTGATGGCGCTGTTGGAAGCCGAGATCACGCCGAAGAGCGCCACGATGTTGCGGCTGAGGGCAACCGAGGATCCGGAGAAGGCCAGTACCATCTCCTGGACCATGTAGGGAATGTTCGTCCCGATGAAGGCACCGAAGACAAGCACGGTCATCCTGAGGGTCTTCATCTGCAAATGAGCCGGCATGTAAGACTGCTCAGTCGCAAAATATATGTTCACGCTCAGAGGTCAAATTTTTTAAGGCTCCGGTCCCACGGGGGACATTTTGAAAGCGCACAATACGTTTTTTGTTTTTTGTTTTTTTATCAGAAGAAATCTAAAAGCTAACTTATCCCCTGTATTCCTGGGGATTCTAGGGCAAGCTTATGTATTAGTGTGTTTCAACGTCAGATTAGACAACAATGGTTAGGGCTCTTTTTATTTTTTTTTGTTTAAGTCTTTGTGAATCTTACGTTCTTGGGGGCGCAATTTTGCTATATGTAAAAGCTGTAGTTAAGTCTCTTGTGGAGATATAAAATTCCGAAGCTCGAGGCGGGGAGATTGCCAAGGTTTGTTTCACTATGGTCATTTTCACAGACGTCAATTTCCCAACGAATATTGCAGCTATTTATTTTTGTTTTCTATTTTATTCATAAAAGGTTTACAAAATGTAAGTTTTGAGTAAAAAAAAAACACAAAACACGTCACCTATACACATCTCACGGACACATTCACAAAATATTTACCAACAAACAACTTTATATAAATGGCGAAAAATATAAACAGTGAGCGTCTTTATGTGAATTTTACGATTATATAAAAACATACATGCTTAGCAATTATCGCAGTTGTGTTATTATGCAGAAACCCAACTAATTTCTTTAAATGTGTCAAAATTTTATGTCGCATTGAAAACAAAATTTACGTGTTTTTTTTTCTTATTGTTTTACTTTCTTTAACTGTTTTCTTGTGTCTTGAACTAACTTGGGATAGTCCGAACATTGGGTAGTATATAACCTCCCAAAGAGAAGACGATAACAAACCTTCACTGAAATTGAGCGAGCTTTTCTTCGGCTTTGTCGCACGCCGTCTGCTCCGAAGAGACATTTTTAGATCCGACAAGGGCCGCACAGCGGTGCTGCTCCATCGAAGGGTGTAGAAAGTCGTGCTGTCCCTAGCTCAACTTCATACTCGCGTTTCATTGCATTACCTCCTAAGCCTCCCCGCCCCCCCCCCCCCCCCCCCCCCCCCTTTTCCTCGCGGAGAACTGTCGGTGGACGCCACCGCTGCCTCCAGTTGCGAACTATGTGCAGAGCCCATTACCGTGATACCCAAAACCCGCACACCAGCAAGGTCTGTCACCGCGGAAACAAGGCGAGGGAAGTAGTATCTGGAGACTCGGTACTTCGGTGTTCAACATCGTAATGGCAAACAAACCAGCTTACTATTTTTAAGTATCGATACTTACAGTACAAAGAAATACAGATAGAAGCTGATAACCACAAGGGTTTCGTTGTTTGGTGTTTCCATGCCAGTCTATGCAATGATAGTCCGGGCCGTATTTTGTATATTTCTGAAATATATATACTATGTGAAAACCTTGGGAGAAGCACTCAGCTATATATACAGGGTGTTTCATGAAACGCGGGCCAAATCGTTCCTGTGAAAAGTACGCATCTCACAAAAAAAAAAACGTTGATGTGGTATAGATCCCCGCCGAGGGACAAATTTAGAAAAAGAGAAGTGTTAATATAATTACGTTATTAATAATTTTAGTATTTAACGGCGTAATTAATATAATTAATGTATCAGTTCAATTGCAAACATGGTGGGCATCATAGAAATCTATTAAATCTACCCACATTCTAGAGTACAGGTATAAGTCAAACAACATATTACTGCGCTCCGAAAAAAACAATCAGTTTGATCTAGTTTTGAAGGGGGATGACGGTCTTAGGAGGCAACGCAAGGAAACATAAATATAAAGCTAAGCTAGGAAAAACATGACTTTCTGCACCCTACGATAGAGCAGCACCACTGTACAGCCTCCGTCAGTTCTTGAAAATGTCTCACTGGAAAACGTTTTGTCGTAATTTTTCTCTTTGGGAGATCATGTTACTCAATTTTATGCCAGCATAAATTAGCTCACGACACCGGAAACGGATAAAAAAGTAAAAATAAAATACATATTTTGTTTTGTTTTTTTTAATGTTTACACGTAATTTTGCCACTTCTAGAAACATTTCCTGTGTTCCTGCGATAGTAACACAACTATAATAATAGCTACGCATATTTTATATAATCGTAAAACGCACTTAAATATAATAATTTTGACATAATATTCGTCATTTTTTATGAAGTAGTTTTTAGTTAAATAATTTGCTGATAGTCTGTATAAAATGACTCCATGCCCTGTTTCGTAGCTTTTTTGCATAAAAATATTTTCTTGTAATTTTTATTTTTTATTTTCGGTGTACATGTTCTAAATCTTTAATTAAATAACTAGAAAAAATTTCGGCTGAGGCACTTAATACTGCTTACGAGTGGGAATGCGAAAGCATTATAGTATTTTAGGTGAAATATTTTCGATTGATGTTTTTGACCGGCATTAAAGTTCTTTTTCCTGATAATTGGTTTGTGTGTTTGCGTATACTTTGGTCACAGTGCAATGACGCACGCACTAGGCACACATTTGGTCATCCAGAGCCGTGGAGCCGCCGTGGCGTCGGGGAAGCGTGCTCGCCTCGCACACCGGAGGCCCGGGTTCAATTCGCACCCAGATCGAAATGTACCAAATTATCTTTACAAAGCCATAAGTTTACCTTATTTACAAAAACCTCCTCAAGACATTTGACGTCAATCCGAGCATTTTTCACGTGTTTCTACTCTTTGCGCCGTCGGTCCTTTTTGGTAGCATCGCTCGATCCCGCCGCCAACGACGCCGAATTTTCGCGTAATGAGGCATATACGTAATGCTTTCGCATGAAAAACATATTACTACATGCATGCTTCGGTGTGAAATTGACGGCTGTGCAAAGTACCATAATGATCCTTGGCAATCTCCACGACTTCTTTCGAGATCACCAGAATGTTTAGATCACCAGAACAAACGAACGCCACAGGCGCCGCGCATGCGCGATGGAGTGTGGGCAAGAAGCTCGTCGTCATCCCCCATAAACAAACCATTGGAAGGCGATGTTGTCGGTGCCGGTGTGAGTCCCTGTGCTCTTTTTCACGTTGGAATTGTTTATGCTACGTCTTCCTGGCAATATCTGACTACTTAAGGGGCTTCAGGAAAATTAAAGAGGCTCGTTACACCGCAAACCTTCGTGTGAATAATCTGACGCGCGGCGATTCATTCCGCGTGGACGCCGGAGAATGGGCGCTAAAGCCTGGCTCGCACGATGAAATTCTGCTCGCTATTTTCAGTCGCGACGTCGCTCGGGCTGCAAAAGCATGAGCCATAGCTGAGATGATCAACGTTGATACTGAAAATCGCAAGCGGAACTGCGCATTACGAGTCGGTGATGGCCACTCGTAACAATGATCAACATCTCCTTGTATCTACTGTTTACACTGAGCCTACTTACCCCAGCCCACCTTCAAACTTAAACGTTTTCTTGAGACCTGCACTAACTTTTTATCTCAATTACCGGCTCAACGTTCGACCTACGGGCCGCAGTCGTTTGAACGAGAAACTACAAAAAGCAGACAAGTTTGAAAGAACAGACGACAGTTCCAACGCATGCGGAATGGAGTGTGGGCAAGAAGCACCGCCTCCCGCGTTAACAAACCATTGGAATGTCACGTTATCAGCGTCTTTGTGAGTCTCAGTACTTTCTTTCGTGTTGGAGTTCTCGATTCTACGTCCTCATAGCAATATCTTACCACTTTAGTGGCCTGAGTGAAATTATCAAGGCTCGTTACGCCGAAAATCTTTGCGTAAAAATTTGACGTGCGGCGATTCATTCGCGTGAACGCCGCCGAATGGACGCCAAAACCATGATGAGATTCTTCTCATTTTCTCGGTCGCGACGTCGCTCGAGCTGCAAAAGTGTAGACGGTAGCGGCCATGATCGACGTCGATACTGAAAATCAGAAGCGGAAACATACCAAGTGAATCAGGCGTAACAAGTCGGTGATGGCCACTGATACCAATGATCAACATCTTGTATCTACTGTTTACACCGAGCCTACTTAAAAGTCTTTTGAGGCCTGCAATTACTTCGTATCGCAATCACCGGGTCAACGTTTGGTCTACGGGAAGCTTTTTTTTTTTTGAACGAGCAGACGACAAAAGGCAGAGACGCTTGAAAGAGCAGACGACATTTCGAACGATCAGGCGGCCGTTTGAATTTGAAGACGCACTGAGCCCGCGGATGATCCGGACGACTTGGGGGTTTTCCCTCGTTCATTTTGGAAAGAAAGAAATAGATCTGACAGACCACAAGTATCCGTTCATTGAACTTAGCGTTTCCCGCACAACCAATCGTAGTTCGACAGCGTCTGGTTTGCCCTTTTTACGGCTACTATTTACGTTCTCGGACGAACGGAGGAGGCAAAAAACATGAAAACTTATCTTCAAACCTTTCCAGACAGTTTTGGTACAGCCCCCGTCGCGGCGTTTTGACGTGCAGGCAGGTTGTTGTTTTTTGGTTTTTTTGTGTGTGTGTGTGTGGTTTCTTCCAAAAGAACAGAGGAATGCATGACTCGCACGGTGACTTCCACCCACAGCCCCAGACCGGAGGTGGGCCCGACGCGCCACCACCGCGGCGTGACGTAACAGAGTTGAGTTCGTGTATATTTCGTTCACCCTTAAGCTAAAATTGCAGCCAATGCCACAAGCAATAGAGCTCGAGGTCGCTCGCGGTTCCAAAATAAAATTGGAAGGGGTGCAAAGTTGGGAAGTCGATGTCACAAAAACTTGCTCACGGAGTGTCATGAAAACTTGCCCACAGAAATTACGTCACGCCCGTAAAAATAAATTTGACTATATCTTGAACGCGGAAATAAGAAAACAAAAGAATCTGCGAGCTCTCATGCGCAACGACGCATTCCTCACACCGCAATGCCACAAGCAATATAGAGCTCGAGGTCGCTCACGGTTCCAAAATAAAATTGGAAGGGGGTGCAAAGTTGGGAAGTCGATGTCACGAAAACTTGCTCACGGAGTGTCATGAAACCTTGCTCACAGAAATTACGTCACGCACGTAAAAATTAATTTGAATATATCTTGAACGCGGAAATAAGAAAACAAAAGAATCTGCGAGCTCTCATGCGCAACGACGCAGTCCTCGCACCGCGGTACACCAATGACGCGGCGAACATGCTATCGCGTCCGCCACGGAGGCGCCGTCGGCTCCCTTCATCCGTGTGAGCTTCTTCCTGAAAAAAAAAAACTTCGTGTCGTGTGTTTGATATGGCCCAATGGCCAGCCGCCAACGGCCAGGCGACGCCAGCAGAGTGATAGCCCGCGGTTATACCCTGTCTCGTTGTAACGTGGCAAAGGGGGAACGCTACGCCCAAAATTGCATTTCGACCGCTTCGATACGCGCTACATTTACGAGCGCAACGCGCACAGATTCGAGCGTGACGCAGCCAAAACCCTGACTTTTTTTTTTTTTTTAGTTTCGCAGTAAAACGTTTACTTTGGCAATACGTGGTCCCGTGCCTTCCTCCGTTGTTCCGATTGGCCCGCAGGGGCCGTAGCTTCCTCCGTACCAGCATGTTATGCTCCCTCGGCTTCCTGGCCTACCCAGCATTTCATGCTTCGGACACTACGTTAAGCGACGCCACCAAAGCGATAGCTCATGTTTTGACAATGCAGCCGCCACTTCCAGGCAAACCCAATGTTTCTAGATTTAGTCGCTAGATGGCGACAAACGAAACAGAATTTTAGGTTGCCTTTAGCGCGCCCAGGTTTTTTTCTGTCGGCTTAATTCGCGAGTAATTCTGCATATGCGATTCAGAGATGACGGCGCGAGTGGCTGCAAGATTGCTTCTAAGTTCTACGCGACTCCCAGCCCCGGGCATCCACTTCTGGCGCACCCACCATCGTCACGCGGAACGAGTCGTTGGACGTATCTCCAGCTGCCACAAACAACACATATGGGACGAGTGGACAAGGCACGGCGTCTCTTATATCACCCCTCTCCCATTGCTTTGGCCACTCACATGTAATTCTACAGAAATGTGTATAGCATAGTGCGCCTACGCTCTGACCAATTTTATAATGCTGCGTACGCGGTGTAAAATTATCACATTCTTAACATTAATATTGTAGGCAAAAAGTGAGCAGCACGTACATTATGTACTTGCTCATTATATCAATAAATATAACTCAGTTGTAACTATAACAGCTTGCCCTTGAATCCCCAAAATCAGAAGCAATATGTTAGCAAACCTACTTGGGAGTATATGTGTTTATATTTCTTTTAAGCTATTAAGACTGTTTTGTTTTTGTTTTTTGCCATTCAAAGTGGCCACAGCCTTTTTAGATGAATTTCTCCGCTGTGAGGGGTGAATTAGGTCGTGCAGCACTAGTGCTACATTTTCCGGCACAAATGTTGGGGAAGAATACTAGTTATTGCTTGATCAATATAATTATTGTTGGATATCTGTATATCAGGGCTTGCTATTGTTTGTGATGTCTATTTGAGAAATAGACTTGCGATGAAAGTTTTGTTGATTAATTCTTGCTGATCTCGTTTTATGACGTCTGTATGAACGTAAAGGTTAATTCCGAGATGTTTATAAAGACATTTGTAATATTGAGCGAGCAACAAAATCTCGAGAATTGCAATTCAAAATAAAAAGTTGATACCTTGGCCTTGGATAACGAAGATGACGTCCGCTCCCGTAAATTGAAAGCAGAACTTTGCCTCCGAATCACCAGGAGTATACGGCCATAGAGTACAAAAAGAAGCACCAAAGGCAAGATGAACACGCTCATAAACACGGTTCCCATGTAAAACTGTCTGTAGAGCAGCGGCGTGTCCCCTACGTAGAATATGGACGCGCAATAATGCGCACCCGAATTCGCTTCCACCAACCGAAACACATAGATGTTCGGCAAAGAGGGCATCAGCGCCGCCACCCAGGCCGCTGTGGCCAACTTCCAAGGTCCGGGGCACTTGGCCAGCGGCGAGACGATGGCAAAATGGCGGTCGAGAGCGATGCTGACAATGACGTAGGTGGACGACGCCAGCGTGAACGTCTGAAGAACCTTGAACATTCGACAGAAGGCGTCACCAGCCACCCAAACCCTTCCCATGATCTCCCACACCATCTGCGATGTCATGGTGACCAGGGTCACCAGGAGGTCTGCGATAGCCAGGTTCAAAAAGAGCACTTGGGCTTTGAACGAACACCTCCGGCGGCGACGCGTCAGGAGTTTCCAGCAGACGACGCTGTTCCCCGCAGTTGAAAAAGCGATCATGAGTACGATGATGAAGATGCGGATGTGGCTGTGGTAGTGGGGCCCAAGCACTGGATCATCGGCTGTTGATTGGTTGTTTGGGGAACCACCGGAAGTGGAGGAGCCGTTGCCTTCGACAGATGACGCATATGTATGAAGGATACGTTCCAGCGTCTGTGAGAAGTTGTTTGGATTTGTCCATGTCAGGATGTCCGGGCTAGACACGGATGACGTAGCGTCCCCTCTGAATTCCGTCATGGGTCACTTCTTCACTTCCGCTGGGCTCCACTTGGCACTAGATCAAGGATACAAACAAAGATCCCATTCAAGGCAACGAATTGTATTAGCTTCAAATCAAAACTGAGTTTCAAGTTTCAATTGCACCGTTTTTTAATAGGCACAGTACTACCAGCAAATGATACTTAAATGGGCCATGAAATAAATTTTGGGCTGAAATAAATTAACATAGATTGGGATTTTTCTAATCGCATATTGCTTAGGGGTCCAAAACAAAGACGGTAGAAAGTAAAAAGCCTGCTTTTTGGTACAAACGTTTGAAAACATAGCGGACTCTTTCGAACGTTCTGTCTTTCGAAAGCTCTCTGCATTTTCACTGTAATACATCGGCGGTACCCAAAGTACACGAGCACTGCGTCGCTATATTATTTCAGTATACTCCGTTCAGCCCTAAGCTGACAGTGTGGTGGGAGCTACGCGCTTGCTGAACCAATCAGCCGCCTCCATTTCATCACTTGACCCCATTCTCTTCACGTGGGTATACGCGAAGGAGCGTGATCAAGTGGGAAAAGATAGAAGTTTCACTGGCCCAACGAGAACGTAGCTTCCACAGCACTGTCACCTTAGGGCTGAACGAAGGATAGTGCCGAGCGGTACTGCGGAAGCCACGGGTGGGAGAGGGGGGGGGGGGGGGAGCAACTTCTATACGAATTTTGAGTGACGGGCTTAACTTCTAGGTTGAGGAGGATGGCACCGTGTGGGTACACAAAGAGAATTGCTCCTTTCCCTCCTTTTGGACTGCTAAGGCCCTGTCACACTGAGGCAGCGGTTAGATAACTCTATTCGGCAACACAAGGAAATCATGTTGCCGGCGGCACTGTCACATCGCGGCAGCAACAACAGTCGGGCAACATGTTGCTGCCACCCGGCAACCGCGTTGCCCGATTTGTTGTCCGACAACCCTGTCACACCGCGCTGACTGCGGGAACAACACGCGGAACACTCCGCCACCTTGATTGTTTACCTTTGTTCGTGCGCGGCGCGGAGTCGTTGGAAATGTGACTCCACAAAGTGCTGGTTGAAGGGCCGGAAATTACCGCGGGACGATATCAACCAGTGACCGGGATTAGAAAACTGGACACGGGGAGTATTTTCTACCCTTTATTTTGTCAAAAATAGCCCTAACCGAGGAAAGTGAGATCGCTTATATATGTTCGGGATTTACGCTACCGTATGAAGTGTTTGTGTTCGGTTTTTTCTTTCATGCAATTCCTATTTCTACCGTAAAATAGAGTTTACGCCGGCCGTACCCCAACGCGTTTTTTATAGCGTAGTGTTTAGCTGAACTGACAGTGATTAAAAACTGCGACACCGACACGATCGGCCTTCATAACAATCGGTGGAATAAATATTTTTCAACGCTGTCTCTTTGCCTACCGCCTGCAATGTGATCACTTCATTCCCCAAAATGTCCTGAGTATTTTCGAAACAAATGAGGTGTCTGGTAGCGGCGGCTTCCAAGTTTCAAGCATCAACAATCATAATCAGAGTGGGCGGAATCCAGCGGAGGCACCGGTGGCGTGACGACGGGCACGCATCAGCCAATCGCAAGCCGCCTCTCTCGGAAATGAGGCTTGCTATTGGCTGACGCGCGCCTGTCGTCACGCCGCCAACGCCTCCGCCGAATTCTGTGTTCCAGATTTTTCCGCTCAGGATGGGGCGTGGCACGAACTTCGACCACATTTTAGTAGAAAAATAGGCGCCGCAGAAGCATAATCTTTGGATTTTTAGGATGCTTGGAGCCCGTAAGATATTACCAAAAACAGAAGATCTCAGAAACGTCTTTAGTGCACCTTTGAAGGGAAGATGGGGCACTTCTACATTTGAGCAAAACGCTTGAATTGCGTTCATTTGGTCTTTAGAATAACAGATATCACAATTATGTTTCAATGCGACGCGCCGGAAAGCCGTACGAGCAGTTTCCAAATAGGGCTGAAGCCCCGCCTCCCTAGCCTTGGGCAGCCAAAAGATCCGGCGATGACGTCACGTACAGCGACTGTCCTTCGCGTTTGCTCGCGTTCAACAACACTTGCGCAGCAAATTGTTGGGTATTCGGGTTCACGGGGTAAAAATACAATAGAATTCACTTCTAACTCATTTTTTTCAAGAAGCTCCGTAGCTTCCCTTTAAAGGCCGACGTACACTTCGCGCTTTCCACATTTGCCCGTCTCCTGCTTTTCTATATCCTCTCCACTGTTTACCTTGCACGAACTTGGCTCCCCTCGGAGCTTAGGAGAGGGGAGCGCTAAGAGGATTATCTTCCCTGCAGAAAACCGAGGTTGTACGTCGGCCTTTAAGAACCATACTGTTATGTACCCTGGTTAAAAGTACTGTAAACTACATAATTTGCGCGTGCTCAAATTTTCGCGAATCGGGCAAAAGCTGAAATTTTTAAATTATTCGCGGGTTCTAATTTTCGCGAATTGAGTGTAGCTTCCGTAGCGTTCACAAAATTGCCCTAATTGTTCGCGGGACGTATTTTTCGCGAATTCTTGCCATTCGCGAAATTCGCGAAAATTAGGTCCCCGCGAAAATTTAGTCGTTTACAGTAATCTAAATTATACAGCAGAAGTGGTGGCTGCAAACATCAAAATGTTTATTTTGTAACGTATATATCACCAGGGAGGCAACTCATTCGACACCTTGTAGTTTCCTGGGGCCAGTAGCCGTTTAAACAGGTCTATTTTGGGGGGAGACGAGGCTGAACTTACACGAGTGAAATAATTCTGACTTTGCACGTTCAAGCCAAGTGTGCATTTACGTATTTCACGAGTTGTACGTGTCCGGCAAACGGTAGAAAGTAAGTAGTGACGGTTGCATTACACTCCGTCGATTCATAAATACGCGGGTCTAGAAATTGTGTTCTCGTCTAGTGCGCGTTTACGTACTCGGGGCTTCGGAAGTAATGGGGAGAAAATTGACGTCGTCCGATGGCCTCGACCTACAAACAGTGCGGACAAAACGACTCTTACCAGACACGACGAAAACACATCGTTAGAAACCCCTCTGAAGCTTCAGCGTCTAAAAGCGGTTACTAATGATGAAGCAAGTGAACAACCTGCATCGCTGAAGATTTTGCGAATCGCCCAAATGACTGTTTATTTTCATTCAGATAGCGTTGTCGGCTCGACAAAATCATATACAGTACAATGCGAAGTGAACCTGCGTTTGTTTTTTAATGTGCGTGATTGGTTTAGCCGGAGATGGCAAACGCAAAAAGGACGACGAGCGTCATGACGATGCATTTTTCGCCACAGCTTGATTGGCTCCATCGTATTGAAGCTTTGGCTGAGGTCGGACTTACGTGAAATGGAGTAGAGTGGGGACATGGCCCATATCGTTCCAGAACATAGAATATTTGGCAGACTAGGGTGGTCTACTATTGGATATAATGAAAAAATTCGGGAAAGCTGGGGAGAATTCACCTTCTTAAGAACTCCAGACCAAGGCGAAAAAGCGTGAGGTGTTTGATGTGTACGATGCACCTGAGGTACACGGAGTGTGAGGTGGAATAGTTCCATACGTTCGCGTAATGTTTCCCCGTACACTTTGTGAGAAAAAAGAGAAGAAGAATGTTCCGCGGGAAACGTTTCCGCGGCAACGTCAGCGAGAAAACTTGCGTATTAATAACGGATCACCTAAATTTCCCCAGAAAGTGTAGCGGAAAGAGTACGTGTTACACTTGTGCGTCGCATCTTTTGCGGGGTCATTATTGCTCTATGAGACCCGGGTCCTGAACACATTCCGACTAAGAAAACCAGGGTGTCGAACCGAACCCGAACCCGAACCGAAAACCGGATCAAAACCGTTATTTTTGGCCGAACCGGAACAAAACCGAAACCGAAATCGAACGCTTCATATTGAGCCCGAACCGGAACGAAACCATTATCAGATGTGGCGGTTACCGGTTCAACGAAAACGGTTCAGGGCCAATTGTGTCAATAATTGGTATAAATGGGAAAAGTTGGGGGCGTATATTTTTCTTATGCTGCCAAGACTAATCCTACATACTGCGAGATACGTTTACATTTTGTTTTTATTGCATTCGTAACCGAAAATACATCATCGTCTGGAGAGCTTCAACTTTCCTTTGTTCCTTGGATTGACGCCTGGCGGCGCAGTCAGGCGCGGTAGCGGCGGCGGCGATTTCAAAGCAGCGCTTGGCCGCTTGGCTACGAAATGTCCAAGTGTCGGAGCGGATTGCGCCACTGTAGGCACGGAGGCCTACGCATCCGCGGATGTTTGACCTCAAGATAGACCGTAAATAAAGTCGATAAGCCATTTAGTCAATCGAGCACCGATAGCGCACCACGTGACCTTCCGCTTGAGTGCAGCGACACCCTGGAGAAAGGGGGGACAAGTACCGCGCTGCTTCGGCAGTAAAGTTTGTAGGGTCGCCCGTGGTCCATTTTAATGAAAAACAATCCCGTCTTCAACGTGCTCGGAATGTTACTTAACAAAAAAAAAAAAAACAAAAAAAAAACATGGGCTGTCGGAGGCAACGTTATTCGGTGATAATTTGCCGACGCGCCGGGTCCTAGAAGGAGGTCAGGGGGAGAGGAAGTGTGTGTGTGTGTGTGTGTGGGGGGGGGGGGGGGGGGGGGGGGGAGAAGAAGAAAAAGTGCCTGTAGACTTTATTTCTTTTGAAGGTTTGTCAGACTAGCAAGGCCAGCATGTCGCCCTGTTCAACCATTTTCTCATTTTTGTTTGAAGTCCTCTTTCACCGTCTTCAACTCAGCATTCGAGAAACGTCGTTCGCTGTGGTGGCATTACCGGAACTTTGTTCGTTGGCTGATATGTACAAATGACCCGGTCTGAGTCCCTCGGACCGGGTCATTTGCATAGAGCGTTCTTTGCAATAAAAAGTCAAAGTGACCAAAGCATCGCCACGAGATCTTTAGAACAGCGTTTTTCCGCCGGAACCCAAAGCGCTGTCAAGATGTAGTCACATTTCATTACACCTGCGTGTTCACGTGCCCGGTCATTGACACATCGGACGGTCAGGGCCGATGTATACACGACCACAGCTTAACGGTATTCTATAAACTACCCCAACTGCGCACTCGATGCCCCTGTTTCTGTGTTTTACGGCACATTTGTTTCCTCTCGTTCCCCTGTCAGCCACTCTGGGGCATAGCTGTGACATCTTACTGGGTGCCGAAAACAGGTAGCATGTATATAAAAAAACACGTATGTGCAGAAGAAAACAAACCAAAACATATGGAGGTTAAGCAATTTAGCTAGAGACCTTTTTACTGTTTACAAAATCACAGTCCAGCACATGCGTGTTTGTCGCTTCGGAAAGCAAGCAAAGCACGCGCCATACGTCCGAACACTAAAGATGGCAGCGGCCAGAAGCTCTTTTTTTTAAAAGGTCTATAGACCAATACGCCCTCTTCTGGCAGAGTTTAAAATACCGCACAGCTGCGAGTGCAAAAGACACCATAAAAATGGAAAGCCGACCGCTTATATATAGAAAGAAATAGCCTTGCCACATGAATGGTGCCTTTTGCGCATGTCACTGTGCAGAGTTTTCATATCTGCCTGAAGAGAAAGTAGTATTGGGATGGGTCTGTTGCAAGTATCTCGTGCTCAGAAAAGGCTGCAGGAAGTGCTCGGTCAATATTCAAAGGTCGAGTTAGGAACGGGTTCGAACCGGTTTGCGCTTATTGAA
Organism: Ixodes persulcatus; assembly: GCA_013358835.2. Taxonomy (NCBI): domain Eukaryota; kingdom Metazoa; phylum Arthropoda; class Arachnida; order Ixodida; family Ixodidae; genus Ixodes; species Ixodes persulcatus. The sequence continues at coordinate 13,285 of JABSTQ010008668.1, read as the reverse complement.
ACCGGTAACCGGAGTGGTATTATGTGCGCTACCCTAAACCGGAACCGAACCGGAACAAAATACAATGCTACTGAACCCGAACCCGAACCGAACCAAAATACTGACCGGTTCGACACCCTGAAGAAAACAAGACGACACACTCAGTGGCCGCCGTTTTGCTCTCCGGTCTCTGTTTTTAAAGGTTTTGTTAAGGTGTCGTGATCGTTATTACTTATGACGAATGTTAAAACAAAATCTTATTTCATATTGTACGCCCAAAACTCATACGTGGCAAGAAACCATAATTTGGTTTGTGGTAGCAATAAAGAAACAAATTCACCCCTCATGTCAAAGAAGTGCAGAGCCAGAGCGAGTCAACAGAAATACGTAATAGCCTGATTTCCTCGTATACCCCTTAAATTTAAAACTAAAAAATTCCGAGAGGAGAATTTTCCCATGGAGCACAACTAGATCTGATCACTACAATCAACGGAGGCAGCTTGGCAAATGACGCTGCTGAAATTACATTTTCAATTTAATACAATTTTTATTTGGGTCCGGACATTTCATCGAACGCCGTTTCATCGAACGCCGTTTCATCGAAGCCGTTTCATCGAACACCGTTTCATCGAACGCCGTTTCATCGAACGCCGTTTCATCGAACACCGTTTCATCGAACGCCGTTTCATCGAACGCCGTTTCATCGAAGCCGTTTCATCGAACGCCTTTTCATCGAGTGCCATTACAGCCTGTAATATTTTTGTAATTTATTTTAATTTTTAAACACAACTTCATCTAATTCTCTGGTTTTTTTTTTTCGTTTTGTTTTTGTTTTGTTTTTATATCACAGGGTGCAGTGACGAGATAAGTTCCATCGTGAACATATCCTGCTTCGAAAAGAAAGCCTCTGTGAAACAATGACCCCTCTTCATGTCACATGAAACAATAAAATGAGAAAAAACAGAAAGCAGGATGTGCTTTCTGAGAAGCAGGCAGTGTATTATTGTCTGACAGCGTGTATGTGTAACCTTGGGTAATGTGAGGATCCAGAAGGGTTCAGTCTTCTTATGTGGCAGAGTGCGCCCAATCTGAGCATAAAGATGATAATCAGAGTATTGTTATATTTTATTTCGCGTGCTCTCCTGGGAGAGTATCGTTATATTATAAGCGTGCTGTCCTGGCAGTTAAATGTTTTCTGTGAATAAACCTTGAACTAAGCGTAAGAGTGCAAACGAGCTGGTGTGAATTGCACATTACTGAACCCCCGAGACAGCAGGTAAAAACCCACACAGACACTTAGCAGTGTCGTGGTTTCAGTCATGTACACGAGTAAAGCTTTTCAGTAAGTCGCATACCCAATTGTTTTTATTTATTTTTTAACCAATTGTTTTTATTTCTAGTAATTTAACACCACCTTCAAAACGATTTTACAAGTGACTACCTTAGTCTTAAGAAATGCAAAGTAAAACATCTATAAAGCACTGTTATGCCCCAAAACTTGGTACAGAGATATTCGATGAAACGGCCCTTAGCGATTCGATGAAACGGCGTTCGATGAAACGGCGTTCGATGAAATGTCCGTTCATTCGATGAAACGGCGTTCGATGAAATGGCGTTCGATGAAATGTTCGCTACCCATTTTTATTGACTCGTAGTCATGGATGAAACAGACAAGGCTACGAAGGATAGTTTGACAAGTCCCTGGCTCGTTTAAGCTTCATCGGTATTTAAATTCATAATCAAATTAATCATAATTTAGTCATCACTGACGTAATAACCAGTGTTGTACACGTTACTCGAAAAAAGTAATAGATTACAGTTACTATTACTCTCGTTCTTAAAGTACTCAACTAGATTACTAATTACTTGAGAGAAAAATTATTTGGACATTACTTCAAAAATAATCATTACTTTTTCGATTCCTTTCGAGGCTTTGTGCCGTTATCAATTGAAACAATGAGAAACGCAGAAAAAAAAAAAAAAATTGCTCACGTCTTGAAAAACAAAAATCGTTCCTGGATAAGACTAAATATATAAATAGTACGAGATCCGCTCTAAGATATCACACAAAGCTTGTTGACGACGGCCTTCCGGGTTTGAAAACGGGCATATATACCATTTCCAGATGCCCGGATTGAGGTTTTTATATACGTAGGCGTCTCACGAACTATCGCGGATATTCCTTGAGGTAAGAACGCTAGATCCTGATAGCTCTACTCAGTTACGGTGACCTCGATTCAGGCTGCGGACAGTGCTTTCGTCCTCATTGTGTCTTTTTTTTTTTTTCTTTTTTCGTCTCCAAGTAGTACAAAGAAGCTTCTCCCCTATCCTTCCCTTCTGGTGCCATTTCTATCGAAAACATCTGTACACGTTCGTCAAAAAAAAAAAAGGAACGAAAGATCGTTCCTCGTTCCTTCTGATTTTTGGAACGCGTTCCCGTTGCATGCTGCATGTGTGAAAAAGGAACGCGTACCCTTTAGAGTAAAAAAAAAAAGGAAAGTATTGTTACATATAGGTTACATTTGTATTTTGCTGATTACCATATTTAATTAACTCGAGGAAAGTTCTTTTTTTTATATATATCTCATCAAATGGGAACATACAAATTTGAATTCCGTGATGAAAGAGCACGGGGAAAATAAGAAAAAAGAAAGCGGAAGCAGGGTTTCATTTGTTGATAAATTCATCTTTAAAAATCACAGCTTTTAACCATATTCATGTTTGGGGTAGGCGATTCAAAAGAGAGAAATATACTCTTACCCAACATTGCACGAGCGTTTTACAACAACCTCACACGTTTGAATCTAACAAAGTCCCTTGTTCGAAGTTAACAACAGTTGCTTCTCGATGTTTCTGTCCGCAAGACGAGCAAGTGAAGAAGAGGGGAGGGCTGTTGGATGGTCAGTCTGGAAAACTAAAAGTCCTTCTTCTTGAAGGTTGGCTTCGTTTTTTTCAAGTTTGGAGGTGGGGGACAAGGGGAGAATAATGAATAAAAGTTAATATTTGTGTATCTTTTAAGTGACCAATGGTCGGGATACAATGTTGCGTTCGATGTCTGGTAACCTGTTCTTTTGTTGTAACTGTAGGTATCTTTGTGGAAATTCAGTGATAGCTGTAGTGGGGCCTTAGATTTTTGGATGTATGAGGATTCGAGGAGCAAAGAAAATAGCTGAGTTAGAAACGACCCTCTTTCAGTGTCTTTTCCTTCGACAAAAAGCTTTGCTTTCTGAACCTGCAGTCTCGGGCACCGAGAAACGAATCGATGTCCACTAGCTCTCCTGCACCCGACCCTTACCAAGCGAGGACCACACAAAATGAACCCTAAGTTAAGTAACCAAAACGTTAGCGAGATTCTGATCTTTGTAACAATCTTTTTATACTTTTAGAAATTCCCTCTTAGAAATAAAATAAAAATTACCCCACTGGACGAAAAAAAAAGGAACGGTGTTTCATTTTTCGTTTGAGTAAAAATGTCACGAGTTCCCGTTCAGATTCCACGGAAGCAAAATGAAACGGCAGCGTTCCTTCGTTCCTCCTAAGATGGACGCGTTCCAGGAACGCCGTTCTGTACAACACTGTGTCGAAACAGATAGATTCGTGTGGAACGTTCCACTGCATTATAGACCCTTTTTATGGCAAACGCCACCAAGTGGTGCTCCAGACTTTGACGTGCCACAGAACTTCCGGTTTATAAACTGAATGAACAAAGGTCACCTTAACACCGCTGCTTGAAATGCAGATGAGACGTTTAATCACCAATTCTCCAGGTGAACGCCAAAAGAACGATGGAGTGCGAGATCTGTTAAAATGCTTCGAGTATCCTTGTAAACCAACTTGCCTCCTCCAAGATGTAATATTGTGCAGGCGAAGGCCCTCGTTGAATCTCCAACTTTGTGTCCGGTGGTACCATAGGCAAGCTCAAAAAGCTTGCAAAGACGATGCGACCGGAAGTCGCTTGGGACGAAAACGGCAGTTCATGTTTGTAAACCGCAAAAGGGTCTATAATTGACGAAAGAAAAGTAAATGCAGTGTAGCAAACATTTTACTTCGTACGCTGCCGCTGCCGCGGCATCTTATGCAACCCATGTCTATGCGGAGGGCAAGTTCGTCTGCTTCTTGCACAGGGGGTAGAGGTGACGTCAGAACGCTGAGCCCTGATTGGCTAATCGCGACCCCCTATCTGAACGTCGTCTGCTACTTTGCAACGTCGTCTGCTCGCAACATCGTCTGCGTCTGTCTTACCTTTCCTGCGACTTTCGAAAGTGCAGAGGCCAGATTCACGAAACGATCTTACGCCAAAAAATGTGCGTAAGACAAAACGTAAGAACAAATTCGTATTCACGAAACGAAATTATCGTAAGTTTTGCGCAGGTTACGACGGAATCCTACGACAGCTCCGAAGCTGTCTTACGCACTTCTTACGATCAAATCAGCATGGCCGACAGCGTCGCTCAGTTACTTGGTCGCGACGAACAACGGACGTTTATTTTTGTACGTGCTCTTCTCACCCGTTCCGACTACAAGCAGCAAGAAAAAAAGTCAAAAGTACTTAAAATAAACCACGACGAACAAGAACGCTGGATCCACAAACACCCGGGAAATGCTCCAACGGCCACGATTCCACTGACCCCGATCAAGCGAGCTCGGCAGATAGGCCTAGCAGGCACTCCGACTCGGCGCAGCGGTGCTCCGACGGTCCTTGGCCAAGACCGTCTGCCCACGACCGGCTGGCGTGCTGAATGGAATATGCCCGCGCGACCCTTGTGAACCCTTCCCGTATTATACTTTAATCGCTGACCTCAAATTTAGATTAAGAGGTCAATCTCTTCCTCTTGTCATCTCCTTGTTTTCCGAGGCAGCGGTGACTCTCGCCGGTGAAAAAGCGGTGAATCTCCGACAGACGCAGGAAAGGTAAAGCAGCCATCGCTTTGACTAGCAGACGTAAAGCAGACGACGTTAACTGCGCCAACCCGCCGACGCCGTTAAAGAGTGAGGAGTCTCGCCGCACACGAAAGGAGGGAAAAAGTATTTGGGAGGGAACCTGCGGACCCTAACACGGTCACTCTCGGTTCTTTGCAAACAAACCTCGGCGCCTCGGGACACCTCGCCAGTGAGTCCTTTGACTTCCCTCCTTGATGGGCGTCTGCTAGTTGTTAGACAGAAGCAACGTACCGCTCGAGTTATTTCGTCTGCCCTCTCTGAAAGGCGAAGTCGAGCTGGCTCGTAAAGACCTGCACTTCCGAAAGTCGCAGGAAAGGTAAGACAGACGCAGACGACGTTGCGAGCAGACGACATTGCAAAGGAGCAGACGACGCTCAGATAGGGGGTCGCAATCAGCCAATCAGAGCTCGGCGTTCTGACGTCACCACTACTTCCTTTCTCATGCGCAGAAGACTAAAATGAGCCCACTTGCGAGGGGTATACCGAGAAACGCTTGCGGGAAGCGGTACGTGCTTCACATTGTGAGCGGGGCTAGTGACGTCACTCCACACTTCGTACTTTTTCGTTGCCACGGCAGCTTATGCGACCGCAATATTTACCGGGAAACGCATGCGGGGAGCGCTACGTGCTTATCATTGGTCGCTCGCGCCTTATAATATATTACGTGGTTTTGACACTTGTTTTGTGGTTATTGTATTGAAACAAGTCTCAAAACCACATGATAAATGATAAGGCGTGCGCGAACGGTGATAAAGAGCTCGAAGTGGGTTTTCTGTCGACAAACACTAAAAAAATCTACCTGTGAGTATCATACAGCTTTGCTGTAAAACTGCCAGAAGCCTTTCCTCTTATTTGTTTGGAAGGATCACCGACCAGAAAATAATCAGCGTCACCAAGAAGATAAATGTGAAGTTTCTCGGTGTATTCACATTGCAAAGTTAAAAAGAAGAAGGTACTCTATGCAACTACCACGATGGTATTCAGTACGGCTTCTCGCTTCTCCGCTTCGTCATCAGTTGGTCCACAGTGAATACTAGCAGCGAGTTCGATCCAATAGTAGAACGTCAGGCCGATTGCATCATTGAATTACCCATACAAAAATGGTCTATGGTTGGCTATAGAAAATCCTTTGTATAGCCGGCTATAGCAAATTGGCCCAATTAGCTATAGCCGCTTCTATGGCTGTCTAAAGCTTTTCCTATGGTCTCTTCTATGGTTGTCTATAGCTTTTTCAACAAAAATTTCGCCATCGAATTTTGTATGGTTTAATATATGGGTCTCTTTAGAAAGGATGCTATAGCCGCCTATGGCTTTTCTTTTGGTTCCTTTGGCCGTCTATAGCTTCTTGTAAGGACTGCTATAGAGATCTCTATGGCTTACTTTATGGATCTCTTTAGACGCCGTGCTATAGCTGCCTATGGCTTTTCCTATGGTTTCTTTAGCTGCCTATTGCTCTTTGTATGGTCCGCTATAGCTCATTCTATAGTTTGTCCTATGGTTCTCTATACCCATCGTGCTACAGCTGCCTATGGTATTTCCTATGGTTCCTTTAGCCGCCTATAGCTACTTGTATGGTGTGTTATAGAGATCTCCATGGCTTACTCTATGGATCTTTTTAGACACCGTGCTATAGCTGCCTATGGCTTTTCCTATGGTTTCTTTAGCCGCCTATTACTTTTTGTATAGTCCGCTATAGCTCATTCTATAGCTCGTCCTATGGTTCTCTATATCCATCGGGCTATAGCTGCCTACAGCATTTCCTATGGTTCCTTTAGCCGCCTATAGCTTTTTGTACGGTCTGCTATAGAGATCTCTATGGCTCACTCTATGGATCTTTTTAGACACCGTGCTATAGCTGCCTATGACTTTTCCTATGGTTTTTCTAGCCGCCTATTGCTCTTTGAATAGTCCGCTATAGCTCATTCTATAGTTCGTCCTATGGTTCTCTATACCAAACGTGCTACAGCTGCCTATGGCATTTCCTATGGTTCCTTTAGCCGCCTATAGCTTCTTGTATGGTTTGCTATAGAGATCTCTATGGCTTATTCTATGGATCTTTTTAGACACCGTGCTATAGCAGCGTATGGCTTTTTCTATGGTTTCTTCAGCCGCCTATAGCTCCTTGTATGGTCCGCTATAGCTCATTCTATAGTTCGTCTTATGGTTCTCTATACCCATCCTGCTACAGGTGCCTATGGCATTTCCTGTGGCTCCTTTAGCCGCCCGTACCTTCTTGTATGGTCTGCTACAGAGCTACAGATATCTCTACGGCTCACTCCATGGATCTTTTTAGACACCGTGCTATAGCGGCCTATGGCTTTTTCTATGGTTTCTTTAGCGCCTATTGCTCTCTGTGTGGTTTGCTATAGCTTCTTCTAGAGCTCGTCTTATGGGTCTCTTCACCATCGTGCTATAGCTGCCTGTTTTTCTTTTTACCGCAATCGCATGAAATGTAAAACAAATTATTTGTTGTAACTGTACATCTTTAAACAAAAAAACCTTGTAAGACATGTCGAACTTCATAACCCCATTTAAAACAGAGAGTTAACATTTCAACAAAAAAAACAACAACAAAAAGCAAATGCACTCACCGAGGTGTTTGCAAAAGCACAGGTAAACAGACAAAAGGAATTGTTTTCAAATCTCCTAGAAGTTTATTAAGCACAGCCCATCCTGTAGACAAGCACAAACAAAGCAATCTGTAATATGTAAAGAGGTATTACTAAGGTGTTATACAACTGAGAATGTTGCAAAGCAAACAAGAACCGAAGGCAATTCCTGGGTAGTGTCTACTTTCCGGCAGCCGGCCGAATTCCCCCCTCCCCCCCCCCTCCCCCCCGAAATTCTACTGCCAGTCGCAACTCATTGTCGCTGCCATCAGTTCATCGAACGACGTGTCATCGACAGATCATTTCATCAACACGTGATGTTTATAAACAACTCAAAATGTCTTTTTTGTTTTTTTGGTAATGAGTTGCTGCAGACACGCCAAGAAGTGGCGTGAACGGGTGGGCTGAATCGGTGAGCACGCTCCTCAGGAAAACAGGCGCGACAAAATGTCCCTGCAGCGTGCAATTCGCGTATCGAGTGTCGACTTAACGTGTGTCCAGGACACGTGTATCCACGAAAAGGTGTCCATGAAACGTGGTTTCACAAAACGCAGGGAGAATAAGAAAGTCAGTATTCTAACTGCAATTCTCACATGATTTCAGACAGCTAAAGGCAGGCGACTGCGGTAGAATTTTGGGGAAATTATACTCTCCCAGCTGTCAGAAGATAGGCACTGCCAGGAGATAGACACTACAGAGCGGTCAATTGTCGGCGAGTAGGTTGCAGCGCACTTACGTTGAAAATACCGAACTTGAAAGATGTAATCCGAGATTGTCGACACGGGCACAGCAGAAAAACCACTCAAACACAAAACCGAGAAGGAAGGGGTCCGTGAAGATTCACCACAATGTAGCACAAGCTGTCATTTGCCGAACCGATTCCGAACACTCAACGTATCACAAGAATGTCTTGGGCTTCTTTGAAGAAATCGCTTGTTGCCAACATACGGGTAGAACTTTTCAACGCCTTTGAACTTTTCGACCGAGATACCCTTTACCACAGAAGCGAAATTCACCGCAGCCCCGCGGGCCGCACGACACGCGAAACTAGGTCCGCAAGCAGGCATTCCGGGATTGGCAACGGCTAATGCGTCATCCGTCAAACCACGTGATCACGCTCCTTCCGTTACACGCGCACAGAGAGCGGAGTTAAGCGATGAAAAGTCTATCGTTTATTGGTCCGCCGAGTGCGCACCTTCTAATATGCTTTCAGCTTAGGGAGAGAGAGAAAACAGAGGAGTTGAAAAGCAGAGCTCCTTCAAGGCCAGAATGCCCTTAGCGAAAACTAAGACGTTTGAAATATACCACATTCTAATTTGAGTATATTTGAAGTACAGCTCATAATTGTAAGTACACAAAAAATATACCGAAAATACACACTTCTTTTTTTTTTACTTAGTTCTAAAATATATTTCTGAAAATAGTTTTAAAATGCCTTTATTTAAACTACATTTGAAGTCCTCTTCATGCGTTCTGAAATATGTAAATACTAAATTAGTAGGCACAAAATACCTTTTAATTAGATTTCTTAAAATATTAGTTTATTTCATGCAAAATATACTACAACCCTAAAAAAAGGCAGCGATCAAAAATATGTGCAGAATGCTCTTAAAATACCTAGAAATCGTAAATACTGTTCTGTTATACCCTAAGTACGTTTTGACTGCAATAATTTGGTAGTTTTACTTAAACTACCAAAGTATGAAAAGCTTGCCTATCAGAAATTCACTTCAAGCAGATGTGGAGTACATTGAACTGCCTAAATACAACATTTGATTAGTTTGTCAATTGAGTTGTGCAGCATCAAACTGATGAATCAGAGAAGTTTATGTTTTTGTTTTTTTGTTTTTTTTTTCTCTCAAGAACACACCTGATGAGTTTCTTGCACACCAATCACAAACGGGGTTCGGGAACTACAACCACAATACTTGCTGATGCTGGAAAGCTTCAGCAAGAGCAGTGAGCAGATATGTTTGGCGTGGAATTGTGTTAGCGCATGCGTTAGTTCACTGAATGTGTATACTCGCCATTGTATGTGATGTGAGTAGTGACTTTAATATAGTGACGTTAATGACCGTATTAAATAGTCAACTAGTAAAGAAAAGCAAAATTACTATTTTAAAGTGAAGAAACTAGCTTGACTCGCTTCATCCTGAGTGGTGCTATGCAGAGAAGCAATAACATTTCTTTGAGAAGCCGTTTTTGTATATATTGTTTTAGTGACTGCGCCAAACGCCAAATTATTATTAGTTGTACCAATGCTTTTTAGTAAGAGATATCGTCTACGAACTTCAAAACACTGTTTCTCATTTGACAGACTCCCTGGGAGAAGATAGAATACTTAGAACCTTAATAAGTGCAGAGCTGGTCACCGGCCAAATGATTACCTTAAATATGTAGGCTATATAAGGCTCTAGAGCAGTCATCGGGACTGTGATTCAGGTGTCCAGTGCGTCGTGGTCTTTGTGTTTGTGTTCGTTTCTGATGTGTAGTTGTGGGATGTATTTAGTAGAGTCTTCAAATACTACACAAAAATGCATTTACTAACAAAAAAATAAAAAAAATTGTGTAGCCGCTTTTAGGACACAAATGACATCTTGAGGGGGAAGGAATTATATTTTTGGTATATCTAAAATATTTTCTGATCAATATTTATGATCTATTTTGAATACATTACGTGCGTATTTCGAATGCGGACAAAATAATACAGAATGAATACAAAATGAATATTCATATTCAATATATTTCAAATTCGTTTCAAGTACGGCCTCTTTTTGCTAAGGGTGGGGGTGCGACCACAAAGACTAATCTTCAGGGGCATACCAACAATGAACACAACGAGAGAATGTGTCACTTATATCCTGTTGACAGTTCGACCCAAGGTTGATAGTGCAGTGGATGCTATGTGTGGCCTTGGGCAGGTGCCGTGGTCAGCGTTATCACCAGCTTCGAGACTGCTGTCACGTGACCCTAACCGGAGACTCGATTGGCCTCAACCACGCATAGCGTCTGCTCTGCTGTCACTACCGAGTGAACAGGACAGCTCCATGAAGGCCAGCTTTTGGACTTCCAAAGCTGCCCTTCCCAGAAGTGACCCAAAACGGGGCAGGTTTGAAGAAACCATGTTTTACGCCGTGTAACCTACATTATAATTTAAAATGAAGAATTAATGGCGAATGCTTTTTTGCGCAGGATTTTTGCGCAAATTATCATAAGTTTTGCGCAGGTTACGACGGAATCCTACGACAGCTCCGAAGCTGTCTTACGCACTTCTTACGATCAAATCAGCATGGCCGACAGCGTCGCTCAGTTACTTGGTCGCGACGAACAACGGACGTTTTTTTTGTACGTGCTCTTCTCACCCGTTCCGACTACAAGCAGCAAGAAAAAAAGTCAAAAGTACTTAAAATAAACCACGACGAACAAGAACGCTGGATCCACAAACACCCGGGAAATGCTCCAACGGCCACGATTCCACTGACCCCGATCAAGCGAGCTCGGCAGATAGGCCTAGCAGGCACTCCGACTCGGCGCAGCGGTGCTCCGACGGTCCTTGGCCAAGACCGTCTGTCTGCCCACGACCGGCTGGCGTGCTGAATGGAATATGCCCGCGCGACCCTTGTGAACCCTTCCCGTATTATACTTTAATCGCTGACCTCAAATTTAGATTAAGAGGTCAATCTCTTCCTCTTGTCATCTCCTTGTTTTCCGAGGCAGCGGTGACTCTCGCCGGTGAAAAAGCGGTGAATCTCCGACAGACGCACGAAAGGTAAAGCAGCCATCGCTTTGACTAGCAGACGTAAAGCAGACGACGTTAACTGCGCCAACCCGCCGACGCCGTTAAAGAGTGAGGAGTCTCGCCGCACACGAAAGGAGGGAAAAAGTATTTGGGAGGGAACCTGCGGACCCTAACACGGTCACTCTCGGTTCTTTGCAAACAAACCTCGGCGCCTCGGGACACCTCGCCAGTGAGTCCTTTGACTTCCCTCCTTGATGGGCGTCTGCTAGTTGTTAGACAGAAGCAACGTACCGCTCGAGTTATTTCGTCTGCCCTCTCTGAAAGGCGAAGTCGAGCTGGCTCGTAAAGACCTGCACTTCCGAAAGTCGCAGGAAAGGTAAGACAGACGCAGACGACGTTGCGAGCAGACGACATTGCAAAGGAGCAGACGACGCTCAGATAGGGGGTCGCAATCAGCCAATCAGAGCTCGGCGTTCTGACGTCACCACTACTTCCTTTCTCATGCGCAGAAGACTAAAATGAGCCCACTTGCGAGGGGTATACCGAGAAACGCTTGCGGGAAGCGGTACGTGCTTCGCATTGTGAGCGGGGCTAGTGACGTCACTCCACACTTCGTACTTTTTCGTTGCCACGGCAGCTTATGCGACCGCAATATTTACCGGGAAACGCATGCGGGGAGCGCTACGTGCTTATCATTGGTCGCTCGCGCCTTATAATATATTACGTGGTTTTGACACTTGTTTTGTGGTTATTGTATTGAAACAAGTCTCAAAACCACATGATAAATGATAAGGCGTGCGCGAACAGTGATAAAGAGCTCGAAGTGGGTTTTCATTCGACAAACACGAAACAAAAACTGTGAGTATCATACAGCTTTGCTGTAAAACTGCCAGAAGCCTTTCCTCTTATTTGTTTGGAAGGATCACCGACCAGAAAATAATCAGCGTCACCAAGAAGATAAATGTGAAGTTTCTCGGTGTATTCACATTGCAAAGTTAAAAAGAAGAAGGTACTCTATGCAACTACCACGATGGTATTCAGTACGGCTTCTCGCTTCTCCGCTTCGTCATCAGTTGGTCCACAGTGAATACTAGCAGCGAGTTCGATCCAATAGTAGAACGTCAGGCCGATTGCATCATTGAATTATATTAATCAAAGAGGTGCAGGGAACCCGACCCGCGTCGCTGCCATCTATAGGCGCCCAGAGCCAATTCTGCATTGGAATCGAGTCATGGCGCAGCGTTTTTTGGGGTGTGCTTATTTGTGTGCACTTCGTCCTTAGTCTCTCTAAAGCAAAGTAAAAGCAAATGTGAAAACAAAACAAAACAAAAAAGGGGAGTATAGCCTTTCTTTGGGCATAGGGTTAGCGACGATCATCAATGCATTTCCGTGATTGGATGGTGGTCCCCAAGTAACAGGAGTCGGTTTGGCTGATTGGACGTCTAGTATTTTATATGCTACTTTTGCTTACGCTAACGTCGTGTCGTTGCAGAGATGCGCTTGACCACAGACCGTTACTGCGCATTTGCTCCATTCGTCCTTGCGCCCTGGAGAATACTTCGGGCGCAACTCTTAAGGCCCTGTCACACTGAGGCAACACGATGGAAACAGCAACACAACACGTTGTCCAACAGTCGGGCAACTTGTTGCTCGCTCCCCGTGTTGTCCGACAAGCCTGTCACATCGCGGCAACAACAGCACAACATGGACGACAACGAAAATGTTGCCTCGGTATGACAGCTTCGATGACAAAGCTAGTGCCCTATCAATAACGTCTTACTCAAATAAAATCGTGGAAAACGTTATTTAACAATAATTAAGGCTGGCGTGCAGCTAAAATAATTTGAGGAATGTTTTTACTGCGTAATTAAGGAAAGCGATTGTCGAAATGGGCACAGCTACGGTCGTGAACGTTCAGACTGGTGTTAAAATTAGAACTGCCAGACCAGCTCACATTACTGCTAGTGAAATAAAATGGCTTGCCTACTCACCCGCTAATGAAGCATAATGATACTAA
>JABSTQ010008667.1:0-34241 GCA_013358835.2 Ixodes persulcatus | reverse complement strand
AGGATGTACCAACTTACAGCATTTCCTTTGTAGCTCTTTTGTGTTTTCTTGGTATAAGTTTGCCATAGGTTTTCTAGTTCCTTGCAAAACAAATATAGCATCTTTATGTGCATCTTGGACATCATCGGTGTTGTGTATTGTCGGTACACTCTGTGAGCGCGTCCTTTGTTTTCCGCGTAGGAGTTTTACGAAGTTCGGCAACCAATAAATGTCAGAAGAAACTGAGCATGTGGTGTGCAACATGTACGACATGTGGGAGAGTGGGAACCCGGACTCCCAGTTGTTTCCGTACACCGGTTGATTAGCGAGCAGGGGTGGGGATAATACCCAGGACCTCTGGTTTCTGCAGCGCAATCTTTCACTACTTGTGTTCTGAGCTGTGGTGCACCACCGACCCCCCCCCCCCCCCTAGGGCCAGCCGTAACTGAATACAATCCAAATGAAATTTCTATTTTGGTATATCCCGCCAGCGCGATTATTTTTCAGCACCAGAGGACGTATGAATGACCTCGAAACACTGCAGTGCTGATTAAATTCATTAATGTGGCAATTTGGTTCAGTTGGTTAATGATCGTGACAAGTGCCGAAAAAATAGACAGAGACAAGAGGTTGACGTAAACACTGGTGCACTCGCAACTAACATTTATTGAAAAAAAAAAATCTCTTCAATAGCCGTGAAAAACATGTCATGACTACAACTGGTGTAGCCGTCTATCTAAAAATTCATATTCTTTTGCCGATAAGGTTACGGATGTGTCAGTTGTACATTTCGTGCCTTTGGCTTCCATCTCAAACGCCTCGTGTAGCTTTCTAGATACTTTATTTGGGTATATGGCCGAATATTTGGTGTCATCAAATGACGAGAGCAAGGGCAGCCGCTGCACTGCATGGTCGCTGCAGCCGCTAACTTTGCTCTTGCAAAAAACAAATGCAAAACAAAACACCACAAAAAATGCACAGAATGCACGACTGGAGTTGTGTATGAAATCCCTATGTCATACCGTTCTGTATACATTGGTCAGACAGGTTGATGTTTTAACGATTGCACCCGCGAACATGACGCGGCAACACGAGCAGCCCACATCAGGATATCTGGCACGGCACTGCAGCCGCTGCCTTTGCTCCCAGTCATTCGACGACACAAAATGTTTGGCCAGACACCCAGATAAAGTATCTAGAGAGCTACACAAGGCGTTTGAGATTAAAGCCAAAAGCATGAGTTGTACAAGTGACACATCCATAACCTTAGCAGCAAAAGAATAAGAATTTCTTGATAGAGGGCTACACCGGTTTTAGTAATTCTTGACATTTTTCACGGCTATATAAGAGATTGTTTTTTCATTAAATGTTAGTTGCGAGCTCGCCATTGTTTACGTCAACTTCTTGTCCCTGTCTATTTTTCCGGCGCTTGTCTACGATGATGAAATTTGCAGCATTTCCTAAATCGACGCTGCCCCTCTGCGCCAGTTGCAAGACAACTAAAATTCTAGGAGATTGACAATGGTGAAATTTACCTTGTAAGTCTGTCCGAGTGCTTCAGTCAAGTGTAGGCTAACGTTCGAAAACATGAAATGTTGGCAGGTACCTAGAATGCGAGCGACCAATGTGGCTTTTATCTTATTCTGGGTTTGCTTTTGTTTATGAGTGTGTTTACCTGTGTGCTTGCATTTCTTGCTTTTTTGGTACATATGCACGGGTGTATTTCTATCTTCACGACTGACTATATACTCCCCCCCCCCCCCCTGCAATAATGCCTTCAGGTGCCGCAGCGTAACTTGAAAATAAAGAGATGTGAATGTGCCTGCATGCTCGGCAATCCCAATTCAACTCCCTCAACTGCAATCCTTGTACAAAAAACATGCACTCTAGCAACTGCGTCGTTGACACGCCAAACCTGAAACCGAGACCAAAAGAAGTTCAGAACTATGTGGTGCGCTAACACAGAGCCATTAGCACTGCCTGCCTTCCCTAGCTTTCTTTTTATTGCCACAGAAAGTTGTGCCCAAGACGGGTTGCTCTTTTGTTCCCCCTCCCTAGCTTTCTTTTCATTGCCACAAAAAGTTGTGCCCAAGAAAATATGAATTGCTCTTTTGTTCTAACTCCAAAGAGTAAATTGAAGGCTTTAGTAACAAAGACAAGCCAATGCTAATCGAGCACTTCTTAAAATGCTTCGTTGTAAAAAAGAAAAAAAATTTGACGCTTCGTTTTTTTGTGTTTGCGCAATTAACTAGCTGCACAAACGGCAGCTATTCATAATTCCGTGGTCAGACCAAGGAAGGGACCACCTGACCATGGATACCTTCGCTATCCTACCTACCAAGTGCCCATCCCCCGGCTCTCCATGACTATCTCCAATTTAATTAGAGTGGGCGCCTGTTCGGTATTTTACAGTGTGTAAAGGTGTTTGTTTAGAAAAACAAAGTGTCAGATAAATCCAGCAGGGCCCTGCTAAAGCAGTGCATGGGCCCTGTTTCACCTTTTACAAAGCATCCCGTCTCGAATGGCAGTAGAGACACGGGTGGGGCTGATCCGCCTGCAGGCCCTTGCCGAGTTGATAGCTGCTATTCGGACTGGCAGCTCATCGGCAGCTTCTAGTCACCTGCAGTTTTTTCGTCATCATACAGACTTCCTGCAACATCATGAATAAGACTCCGACTGACATTCTGGAACAAAAAAGAAACCAGAACTTGCTTCACAGATCAACAAAAGAACAAGTGCAACATGACGCTTCTCTTGTCGTCGACAGTGCAAAGACCATGATGACACCACCATTAAACTCAACCAAATAAGACAAATGAAGTTCTGCATAAAGTAATTGTATTAAGAACAGTGTGCTTGTGGAGCTTAGATACCTACTGGTACCTTAAAAAATCCCGGGAACTTTAAAACAAATTAAACACCATCTAGAAATAGCACAGCTCGCTTGATAGGCACATGCACAGCAATCAACAAGCCTTTTGACGCGTTCTGTAGTGCTGGGATACAAATCAAAAATCAACACCGGAGATGTGGTCAATATATTCTAAGTTAGTACAATGCGCAAGTTTATCCTGAAGCTACTGTTGATCACATGGACCTAAGAGGTGTTAAAGCTGGTTGACACTGTTGCAACTGACTATGACAGAGTGGAACAAAACAGGGTTTTAAGTTGCTTACGACTAACATTGCTGCTGCGCAGCACGGTCATAAGCTGTCACAAGAGGCTTAAAGACTGGTTTTGTGGGACTCAGTCCTAGCCTTTAGACTAAAATCGTACCCAGCATTGGGATCTTGGACATGGTTCCAAAAAAGTTTTAAGAGACTCCCTTCAACTTTAACAGAACCTCAAGTATTTAAAAGTTGAAGTAGGGAGCCTTCACATTCAAAGCTGGATCTCCTTGATTTGAATGTGTCTCCACTGTACAAGCGAGAGCGCCTGGCAGGTGCGCGAGTTTCCATTGCAACCTCTCCACTATACAAGTGAGTAGGGGTGTCGCGAACCGGCCGAGGTTCGAGTTCGACCAGGTTCGACTTTTTCGAACTTTTAGTGGAAAGTTCGACGAACTTTATAATGAGGTTCGACTCGTGTGCGCATGCGCGACAGGCTGGCCAGTTGGCTTCAATTGGATGGTAATGGCTAAGGGATGAATGAAGGGCAGTGCTGATTGGTTATTTCAGTTAATACAGTACAAAAAATTAAGTTATTATCTTCTTCAGTGTTTATAATTGGTTTTCTTTAATTGCAACTGTTCATAAAATAAAATAACCCTTTGCATAAAAGAAAAATTCTCCAAACCTAGACATGCTTGTATCAAGGTCTGTCCACACTGTCTACAAAGTCGAACCGGTCGAATCTGGTGAAAAGTTCGAAGGTTCGTCGAACCGGTTCGACCCAGTCGAACCCCGAAAGTTCGACCTAAAAATCCGGTTCGACAAAAGTTCGCGACACCCCTACAAGTGAGAGCACCTGCCAGGTGTGCGATTTTCCACTCCAACCTTCGTACCACTACACATTCTATACCAGATCAGAGCATTTTAATCAAATTATTTAACCCCTTTCCTCAGCCATGTAAACTACGTGTGCACAACCGGGTTCTAGAAGTCACGAATATGACCGGGGTAAATTAAAACGCCACTAAGGCAAACAATAATAATCTTTATTAGCGACAGTAGAGGTACTCTGGGTGGCTCGCAAGGCTAGACATATATGCAGGGGCACGTAAGGGAGAAAACAACGGAAACGACGAGCTTAGCAGGGTACTGTCAACACTTGGGCAACTCTAGGCCCGCGCGCCTCAACACCGACGACACGCACGGCAGGCCGGCGCGAAGCAAACGCCGTACGCGAGCGCTACGACGCCCACATAGGAGCGTGTTCTATGAACCCGCCGCAACCCGCCAAACGCCAGCACCCGAACCGCGCCATCCCGCTGGACGCGGGGCAAAAAGCCAGTGTACGCTGACCGAGAGATACGCTGTCGGTAGAGTGAGAAAGGACGAGACGACACGTCAAAGTAAAAAACCATCTAATTGTTCACGCGTGTCGCCGTCCCGAACACATTCAAGGCGTTTGTTCTAAGATCCGTATCCAAGCGTTTGACAGCACAGATCAGTTCAGCGCGACCGGCACTTACAGCGTGTCAAAACACTCGCCGTAGCAACGCTAACTTTCGAAACAATCTGGTCAGCGTCTCTGTAGTGCTCCGGTATCGCAGAACATTCACGGGATTCTCAAGATAGCGGTTAGCATTTACGCAAGGTTTCAACGAACAGCCTCCACAAGCGATAGCGATCGTTTGCCGAAAGGAAGCCAGCATTCCTCAGAACTGCGACGCGACACGAAATCGCGGAGACCGCTCAAGCGTCGAAAAAGGTTAAATATCATCCGAATTACGGTGGAATCGTGGGCTACGGTGTTCGGAAGATCATCCAGCGTATGTAGATACTCTTCGGGAATGTGTTATGAATATGAAATTGGCAAAACTTACCTGAAATAGGACTTTACGCACGCACCGCACGTTGAGACAGGCCTTTGTCTGCACGGGCGGACAAGAATCCGGAAGCTGCTTGTGGCTTTGGATTGGAACGAAGAAACGGATTGAAATACGACTAGCCATAAATATGAGTTTTTAAACGGGGGCTGGTCTCAGTTGAGTGACGATTAGTATGCCAGCCGTACTTCTCAAATAAACTTTAGTTGAGAGTACGCCCTGTCTTGCTGTCTTTCTCTCTGTTCGTGTATTTTTTGCGCGCTTTTCCATTGTACATATAGTTTCGGTTTCGATTTCAGTGGCCGGAGTCACTACTATCGGTAATTGCTGGAGTTACCGTGTTGTCTACGCAGTTTGAAGTAAATATTTGGGGCGAGCAGACATAGGCCGTGTTCCAAATCTTACCCAAATGGATCTGAGTTACTCCGGCGGGTCGTGTCACGTGACAACACAGATTGAAAAACGCTGGACGAGGGTAGGTTTTAGAATGCCAAGGTACAAAACCTTTACCCTAGAGTAAGATCGAGTAAATTTTGAAACACGGCCATTATGTCCCAGCTTCTTCTCCTGTTATCCGTTCCATGATAACCTTTGTTTGCTGATTGAAATCTACATCGACTTATGTGCCAAAAAAAAAACAGAAAAAAACAGGGTGTTCGACATTTTAATTTAAGTTGATATATATATATATATACATTTTTTTTTGAGGACATGCAATTGCTTAATTAATCATTGGATATTAGTTTTAAGTTTTATTTTTTATTTATTTTTTTTTGCTCTGAAACTTTGGTCGTGGTGCGCGGCTCAGTAAAAGCAGGTTGTTTTGAGATTTTCAAGATCCCGTACAGCCGACAATACACCAGTGACGTAGGTAGAGGGGAGGCGGGGGGGGGGGAGCTTTCAGGGGGGAGCCCTCTTCCTCCTGCCTCTTTCTTCTCCCCGTCCCTCCTCCTCCTCCATCCTCCTCCCCCTTCTCGTCCTCCTCCCTCCCGCTTGGTGCATTATGGGAGACGTCCCATGATCTAACGCGCGCGTCACCGTGGTGCATTATGGCACGTTTCCCATAATGCACTGCGCGGTTACGCCGACGGCGACGCGTCACGCCGACCCGTTACGGGTACTGTTACGGTCGGCGTAACGCTTTTTCGTTACGCGACGCCGAGGCGTCACGAAAAAGCGTTACGGGACGCCGACGCGTCACGAAAAAGCGTTACGCCAACGCGTTACACGACGCTGAGGCGTCACAAACAAGCGTTACGCAGACGCGTTACGCGACGCGTCACGCAAAAGTGTTACGCGACGCCGACGCGTCACGAAAAAGCGTTACGCGACACCGAGGCGTCACGAAAGATCAAGCGTTTCGCGACACCGAGACGTCACAAAAGCGTTTCTTGATCACTTTCGCGACGCCGACGCGTCACGAAAGTCACGAAACGCTTTTTTGCGGCGCGTCACGAAAAAGCGTTACGCCGACGCTTTACTGTTACGCCGACGGCGACGCCGCTCAAGCCGGAAACGGGCGCCTAAAAGCTGCGCTCTAAGATGAAAGAAACATCAATCAATTAAGGTTTTCAAGTCTGAGGGTTAAGGTTTTATAGGCAAAAATGCTTCTGTGTCTAAATATTCCTAGAACCTATAGAACCACCCCGGCGATGTTGCCGCGATTTGGCTGGTGCAGCGCCATCAATCGGTAGTTGCAAAACAGAGCCCGATATACCTATTACATATACCAAGGATAGAACTTAATATATTTTCAGCAATATCGTTTAGAAGCTGGCAGAAACGGCAAATGTTGCCGTCATGTAGCCGGCTTGCAGCAACATCTTCTGGAAGCTGGCCGAAACTGCCAATGTTGCCGTCATGTAGCCGGGATGCAGCAATATCTTTTGGAAGCTGGCAGAAACGGCCAATCTTGCCGTCATGTAGCCGGGATGCAGCAATATCTTTTGGAAGCTGGCAGAAACGGCCAATCTTGCCGTCATGTAGCCGGGATGCAGCAATATCTTTTGGAAGCTGGCAGAAACGGCCAATCTTGCCGTCATGTAGCCGGGATGCAGCAATATCTTTTGGAAGCTGGCAGAAAACGGCCAATCTTGCCGTCATGTAGCCGGGATGCAGCAATATCTTTTGGAAGCTGGCAGAAACGGCCAATCTTGCCGTCATGTAGCCGGGATGCAGCAATATCTTTTGGAAGCTGGCAGAAAACGGCCAATGTTGCCGTCATGTAGCCGGGATGCCGCAATATTGGTTGGACGCTGGCAAAAACGGCAAATGTTGCCGTCATGTAGCCAGTTTAGGGCCAGCAGCATGAATGCTGGCTCTAGACTGGTCAAGCTGGGCCCATATGGGGCCACCTTAACCATGCTGAGACCAATGTTGGCACAATATCTTGTGCTGCCTGGGATAAACCCACCATCATAATTTGCTCTTTATTAGCATATTTAGAGACTTAAAACTCAAAACTAGTGCATATACCTCTAACAGAATGTATTC
Source organism: Ixodes persulcatus (assembly GCA_013358835.2). Classification (NCBI taxonomy): domain Eukaryota; kingdom Metazoa; phylum Arthropoda; class Arachnida; order Ixodida; family Ixodidae; genus Ixodes; species Ixodes persulcatus. Next base: position 26,778 of record JABSTQ010008667.1, on the reverse strand, counting down.
TGGCTTAAAGAAAAGTTTAAAAAAATGAGACGTAAAAAAAAAAAAAAAACTTTCTATTTTTTTTAAAGCGTGCTTAAATTGAACAAAAAGTGAAAACCTTCTCTGTTTCATAATTTATTTCTCAGTACTCGTACGTGATTAAGACACAAACTTTACATAATGTGGAAGGCAATGAAAGGTTCTACACGTAGTATTATTTTAGGAACAAAACTAAACATAGTCGACTCAAAATAAAATCCGCAATTTAGGACCCAGTTGTTCGCGGAGGCATGTTTGGGGAGTTTTACAAAAATTGAATCAACGAATAATAAATAGTAGCTGGAATGTCGCTTTACCGATTGGCATATATATCGCAACAAAAACAATATAGAAGTTCTCTTTTGAATACTTTGAGATTGAGAGTGGTTCAAAAACGCCACACACGAAATTCGTCAAATCCCACCATCGGCATTTCCTCTTTTTTTAGCATATTTAGAGGCTTAAAACTCAAAACCAAGCCAAATACTATTAACAGAATGTATTCTGGCTAAAAGAAGGGTGTAAAGAGAACGCGACGCGAGAAAAAGAAAAAAATTAAAAATGTTTTGTTTTTTTATACAGCGTGCTGAATTTGAACAAAAAGTGAAAACCCTCTCTGTTTCATAATTTATTTCTCAGTTCTCGTACATGATAAAAACACAAACTTTGCTTAATTTGGAAGGCAATGAAAGGTTCTACACATGGTAATATTTTAAAACCGACACTAAACATAGTCAACTCAAAATAAAATCCGCAATTTAGGTCACAGTTGTTCGCGGAGGCATGTTTGGGGATTTTTACAAAAATTGGAGCGACGAATAATAAATAGCAGTTATAATGTCGTCTTACCTATTTGCATATATATCACACGAAACAAAATATAGACGCTGTCTTTTAAATACTTTGAGATTGAGAGTGATTCAAAAACGCCACACACGACAATCGTCCAAACCTCGTAGTTCTTTCCCGCTTCTTTGAGATTTTTTTTCTCAGGAACTAATCATGTCAGGACATTAAAATAAAAAGGATTGTTCTTCCTGGAACATGCTCCACAAAATATAAAAATTTGAAGCAAAATAAAAAATACGACTGCCACTCGTTGCCTGAATCCAAATGAAACCGCCCATATATATATATATATATATATTTTATCTTGCTTAAAATAGGGGAGTAGGCATTTAATATCTCTTTTGATGAGTTGAAATGTTTCAAAAGTGGGGTTTAAGCGCTTACTCCGACACTGGTGCACGCCTAGTGTTTTGCGGTAGTTTTATGGTGTTGTGTGTTACTACTGGGTGTCCCAAGGAGTGGCCAGGCTCTTTAAATCTACTACAAAATTTGGTTTCTTAACCTATCGCGCTATGCTCCACCCTAATCACCATCGATCAGGGAAATTCAGCCTTCCTTTATCTTAATGTCTGCAAAAGACACGTGTGTTGTGACACATAAACCTTTCTACTCAGGAACTCAGCCAGCCTGCCTATGTAAATCTCTGCTTGGAAACAAGAGTCTTGGGAGAATCCAGAGATACAATTTCATCTGAAAATGTATGAACAACGCAAACTTCTATACTCTCAATGAACTGCTGCTGCTTATGGCAGATTTGTGGAATGGCTTCATAGTGCGAGAGCTTGTCTCTATAGCTACCCCAGTTGCTCCTGAATGGACTTTCTAGGAGATCTTTTCCGGGCTGTGAACATCATGGCAGTTGAGGTAGTTTCTGTTAGGAAAGGGAGGGGGAGGAAAGAGTATCCCTCAGCTTGACAGTCCATAGAAGCTTTGTCAGCCAGGATTGTGAATGTTGCGAGGACAATGACAGTTGGGTTAGCTGATATATTTTTTGCGAGAAGTTGTACGACCAACCACCAGGATTGCGACATCCGACAGCATGACATGTTGGCTCCTGTGGTGTCATTTAATTTTGTCGCTTAGAGACCACTTTTGGTACATGGGTTGTATAGACCGCTAAACACACCAGTTGGAGGCGCATTCCAGGCACCATACCGTAGCATCTGCTGCTGAGATGTTCTCATTGCCGTTATAATTTCCGATTCTGTTTCTTTTGTTCTTCAGTGGGAGCTCATGAAGGCGGCACTGTGCACAGTGGGACAGAGTGGCTGACTGTGAGCTGCCCAAGCAAGCTGCTCGCTCTTGAGACCGTCTCCGAAAGCCTGTGGATGGGCTAAATCAGTGACGTGCCTGGAGATTTACAAATGGTAAACACTGTCTCGACTACCTTTGAATTATGCCTTGGTCTAACGGCTGTAGCTTGGATGTCGTGTAAGGCTGCTAGAATTGAACTGGATAGGTTAAGGCGGCACATGTCACCAAGTAGGCACTCGATGGGACGCTTAACCACGAACTCGGCTTCCCAGTCTATGGTCCATGAGCCCCCAACGACTCAGCCAAACAAATTCCGAGTCAAGTCAAAGTTTTCTGGTAATCTTGTTAGTAGCAGCGTCGTAGTCGTTAATTACGATCTTGGCGTTGCCCCGCTCATTGCGGCACACCGAGCAAAGTAGAGCGAAGGAACGGAGATAAACACTACCAAAAGTGAGGTCATCAGCAGGGTCTGATAACCCTTGCTCACCAATAGGCTGACTCGACGCTGACATCTTCCCGATTCGGCGAGGGCGGCACTAGCGCTGACAATCTTCGGCAATTGTCCGCGACATCGTCCAGGAAGAGCTCAGGAAGCTGCTGCTTACTTCCAACCAGCCGGCTTCGCTCTCGATAGCCGAAGTGGTACGCGAAGAAGTTCAGCGGGCAATTCAACCGGAGGCTCCTGCCTGCGTAACAGCACCCGAGGAGCCCACCCTGACCTACGCCGCAATGGCCCGACGGCCACCGCCTCCTCCTCAAGCCTAAGTCGCGCCGCCCCGACGCAAGTCTCCTGCGCCGCAGCGCGACCGCCGCCACGATCTCCAGGTCCAGTACGCCCGCCAGGATCCCCGTGCACCCCGGAAGGCCTACGTGTGGCGAACGCCCGACCGACGACCTCTGTGTTTCCACTGCGCGAAGCAAACCACACTTACCGCCAATGCCCATACCGACGACTTGGGCTGCGCGGGTTCCACAAGAATGACCCACGCCCCCGTTATGGTGAACGCCCGCAGGAGATCGACGAGTACCTCTGACGACCTCAGTCACCCGTGCCTGCGTCCCGCCAAGAGTTAAGGTCGCCGTCGCCACGACGTCCAGCTTCACCAATGCACCAACCCCGACGTGAAAGCCTGTCACCCCTTGCTCCTCGCCGGGGAAACAAGGCGCGGCAACCCCTGGAGGTGGAGTTGCCGAAGACGACCAACGCCAAGATCCTCCACGAACGTCGGAGGGCCCCCACTCGAACGCTACCAGAGATCAAAACGACGCACCTGCAACGGTGTCCAATAACCTAAACGTCGTCATCGACGGCCACGACACATCAGCAGTCGTGGACACCGGAGCAGACTATTCAGTCTTGAGTGGGAGGCTCTCCCGCGGCCTTCGAAAAGTCACGACGCCGTGGGATGGACCTCAAATAGGGACTGCCGGAGGGCACCTCATCACACCGGTCGGGAGATGCACTGCACGCGTCGAGACCCACGGTGAGACGTGCCCTGTTAAATTCGTCGTTTTGCAAGACTGTTCTAGGGACGTTATCCTCGGAATTAACTTTCTCTGTGAATATGGCGCCGTCATCGACCTCGGAGCAAACCGGGTGACGCTACGAAAACCTGCTTCACCACAGGAGGACCTCAAAGCGACGTCATCCGCACTACGAGTCCTCGCAAACCACGTGAACCTACCGCCGCCGTCAAGTGTTTTCATACCTGTCGGAGTCGATGAGACCTTTTGCGGTGACGTTTTGCTCGAAGGAAGCCCCCAGTTGCTTTAGGAAGAGGGATTGGCATCACAAGAGGCGTCGCGGAGCTCCAAGAAGGACAAACTGTCGCACTCGTAACGAACTTCCGACTGGAGGCCCAGCACTTTACGAAAGGCACCGCCGTGGGTCACGCCGAGGAACTCCCGGACTCAGCCGCAATCGCCGGAATATCAGAAGACCTCTTTTCGTGGCCACCCAACACAACGCCGCCTTCGCAGTTTGACATCGACCCAACCCTGCCTACCCCACAACGACGACAACTCAGTGATCTTCTCGCTGAGTTCAAGGAGTGCTTCTCCACGTCGTCAAAGATGCGCCAAATGACCGTTGCGAAACATCTAACTTTCACCGAAGACAACGCGCTTCCTGTTCATCGGTCGCCGTACCGTGTCTCTGTAAAAGAGAGAGAAGTCATCCAGATGCAGGTCCAAGAAATGCTCGATGACGGAATTGTCCAGCCCTCAAGCAGCCCGTGGGCTTCGCCGGTAGTCCTTGTGAAAAAGAAAGACGGGACCCTTCGGTTCTGCGTGGGCTATCGGCGACTGAACGCTGTAACAAAAAAGGACGTCTACCCACTGCCACGTATCAACGACACCATGGACCGGCTGTGCCACGCCCGATACTTTTCGTCGATGGACCTAAAGAGTGGGTACTGGCAGATCGAGGACGACGAACGGGATCGTGAGAAGACTGCCGTCGTCACGCCGGACGGGCTGTACGAATTTAAAGTGATGCCGTTCGGACTCTGCACAGCACCGGCGACGTTCCAGCGCGTAATGGACACTGTTCTTTCCGGCTTGAAATGGCAAAGTTGTCTCGTCTACCTCGATGACGTCGTGGCATTCGCCAGCGACTTTGACGAGCACCTCAGACGTTTGCGAGCCGTGCTACAGGCTATCCAGAATGCCGGACTGACACTGAAGCCGTCAAAACATCGGTTCGCTTAAGGTGAGCTCAAATTCCTGGGCCATGTCGTGAGTGCAAAAGGTGTAGTCCTGACCCTGCAAAGACATCCGCTGTCGCCGAATTTCCGAAGCCATCAGACAAGAAAGCCGTACGAAGATTTCTTGGGCTGTGCGCATACTACAGGCGTTTCCTTCGCGATTTTGCCAAGATTTCTGCACCACTAACGCATCTGACGAAGGACGACGTGAACTTCCAGTGGGGGGATTAGCAAGAACAAGCGTTCAACGAACTGAAGGAAAGACTCCAATCGCCCCCTATCCTCGGACACTTTGATCCATCAGCCGAAACAGAAGTTCACACAGACGCCAGCAGCACCGGGCTAGGTGCGGTGCTCGTCCGAAGACAAGACGGAGCAGAGAGGGCGATCGCTTACGCAAGCCGGGCACAGTCAAAGTCAGAGAAAAATTACCCGACAACCGGCAAGGAATGTCTCCCTGTCATCTGGCCGTTAACCAAGCTCCGCCCATACCTGTACGGGATTCCGTTCCGCGTTGTCACGGACCACCACGCTCTCTGTTGGCTCGCCAAGCTCAAGGACCCATCAGGACGCCTCGCTCGCTGGAGCTTTCGACTGCAAGAATTTGGATTGACCATTGTGCACATGTCTGGCCGGATGCATAATGACGCCGATTGTTTGTCTAGGGCCCCAGTCAAATCTCCTCCCCGGCAGCACCGACGACGATGATGACGCCCGTTTTCTCGGAGCAATTACAGATAGCGTCATGGGAGCACTTCAACGAGACGACCCCGAACTTCCCGTCGTGATCGACCACCTCGAACATCAAGGAAGCTCAGCTCCGCGAGTCTTGGCCCGAGACTTGCCAAGCTTCGTTCTGCGGCGCGGCGTGCTCTTCAAAAATAACTTCGGAACGAGCAACCCTGCCTGGCGCTGGTTGTTCTGGCCAGCCTGCGAGGAGAAATCGTTCAAGCATGCCATGACGACCCGACGGCTGGGCACCTTGGGCACAGCAGGGCGATCGCCCGTATTCGTGACAAGTACTACAGGCCGAGACTCCCGAAAGCACTACACCTGTACACACGGTCGTGCCGTGAATGCCCACGACGTAAAAAGCCTCCGACGAAGCCAGCAGGACTCCTGCAGCCGATACCTGCACCGACTACGCCCTTCCAGCAGGTCGGACTAGATTTGCTTGGGCCGTTCCCAACATCGACGAAGGGAAATCGGTGGATTATCGTCGCGACCGATTATCTTACACGATACGCGGAGACGAAAGACCTCCCATCGGAAACAGTGGTAGAAGTCGCCAGGTTTTTTGTCGAGTAGATTCTCCTTCGACACGGCGCAACTGAAGTGCTGATCACCGATCGCGGGTCATCCTTCATGGCACAGCTGATTCAAGAAGTTCTTAGTCTCAGTCATACCACCCATCGACGAACAACCGCTTATCATCCGCAGACAAACGGGTTAACGGAGCGGCTCAACAAGACGATCGCCAACATGATCTCCATGTACGTCGACGTAGAGCACAAAACATGGTACGAGGTTTTGCCGTACGTCACGTTTGCGTACAACACAGCGGTGCAAGAATCCACGGGAATGACACCGTTCCAACTGGAACACGGCCGGACGGTTACCACAATGCTCGACGCCATGCTGCCTCACGTGCGGCTGACGATGGCAGCGACGATGCTTAACTCATTTCGAAACGCGCGGAAGAAGCTCGCTAACTGGCAAGAATCAAGGTTCATGACCAACAACAAGTCGAGGCACGCCGCTATAACCTTCGTCGCCGGGACGTCCACTTTCATCCCGGAGTGTGGGTGTGGACACCGATCCGCCGCCGTGGTCTCAGCGAGAAACTACTGAAGCGCTACTTTGGACCCTACAAAGTGCTTCGTCGACTCGGGGATCTGAACCACAAGGTGATGCCCGACGGAGCGCGGACTTCATCACGCCGCCCTCCACGACCAGAGGTCGTCCACGTCGTGCGCATGAAGCCGTACTACGCTCGATAGGACTGTGGACCTTATGTGTTCCAAATGAGTCTTTAGTTTACCGTTATTTCCCTTTTGCTTTGCTTTGTTTTGTGCTGCATCGGTGCGATGCACTCATTAAAGGGGAAGTAATGCCGCACGCGCAGCTGGCCAAGTTGGCAGCGCGCGCGTGGCATATATTATTTGACATGTGTTCCCTGCTTTATGCAATAAAGAAAAAAAAGCGCGCGCGTGGCATAATGGTTATCGCGCCTGCCTCCCACGCGAAAAGCCAGGGTTCGATTCCTGGGAGCGACATGTATTTTGTTCACTCCTGCAATTTAGTGTTCTGGAAAATTCGCGAATCCTGTTGCTTGTTCGAGGTCCGAATGTTCTACGCGTCAAAATTTCTACGCCGATTATTCCAGAAGCCCACGCGTATACATAAGGGGTTTCGCGTGGCGAGCCAAGGTCAGTTTCGTCTCAGCGTTCGATCCCGCTGCTTTGCCGCCTTCGACGCCCGCGACGTTCTGTTGTTATCTTTCTTTCTCCCTTCATTTTTGGGCACAAGTTCGCCCCCATTAAACCTTCAGTTTACTCAGTCATTCGCTGCCTCATCACTTGTCATTCGTGACAATATAAGGGGTGTAGTTAGAATAAAAAAGGCCGCTTCTCCACGTGGTGAATGATGTTGATTGGGGCGAAGATGTGGTGGTTCTGATGATACTGATTTTATTGATCATAGGTAGTGCTGATGGTGCTGATTATTTTTTATTGTTCATACGTAGTGCTGAGTTCCGGGTTGCGTTTTGACTTCATTATTACTGCTTTATGGTCGGTTAAATGCAGAGCCAGTGGTTAATCTAGAGGATCAGTTTGGATCCGCTAGAAGCCGTGGGAACGCATCTCCACCGCATAAGTCAAAGGTCCATGTCAGAAAGAGAACGTGTGGTATGGAACGTGGTTATATACGCATTTGAGCATTTGACCGCAGCGCCCTCTCGTCTATAAACGTTGAGCCAATGCATGCAAAGTTCAACGCGATTATATACGCATTTGACCGCAGCGCTCTCTCCTGTATAGACGTTGAGTGGCTACACGCAACGTTTCATTCATGACAGACAGATGGGATGGCAATCGATGTGAGCACGGACACAGAACGGATGGACAAGGCTAGACCCTAAGGAGCTTCGCCACTAATAAGACAGGGGGCTCTGCTTTGAACGGATTTCAGGCTGACAGTTACGTATACCTGCCAAGGTGAGCATACGGAAGAAGCGAATTGTATTGTAGTTATGACAAAGGTAGTACAAGCTAGTTGGTTTACTGGGTACTGGGCTACGGCGAAGAACTCTAAGAGTACGTTTAGCATCCCCGATGACAGAGATCACATGGCCGGTCCATGACAGGTCAGATGTCAGATGAATTGTAAGATATTTGGACGATCAACAAGTCGTACTGGGATGCTACAAAGGCGGAAGGAGACGAATAGAATATTTAAACTGCGGAAAAACTATAGAGGGTTACATTTATTATAGTTTAATGCAATTTGCCGTTTCAGACACCACCGAATTATAAATGAGGTCACTATCCAAGTTTAGCTTATCGTGATACTAATTATTCCGCCTGTATATGAATCAGTCGTTGGTGAACAAGCGTACTGCAGAAAAAATGTCATAGTGGAGATCATTAATGCACCGTATTTTCCAATGTATAAGGCACACTTTTTTTTAATTTTCGGCCGTGCTGTTTATACACAAGTGTGTCTTTTATACTAATTTTTACTTAGAAACTTGCGAAAAGTGGGGGGTGCGTCCTATACAAAGATCCGTCTCATACATAAGACACACTTCTTTCCACAATTTTCGGCGGTGCGTCTTATACACAGGCCGTCATATAAAGTGGAAAATATGGTAGATTTAAAAGACGTTAAGAACTGTTCCCTGAGGGATGGTAGTCGTTACTGTACTTGTAAATTTTACTTTGTTAACACAGATGTACTGAGCGCGATTAGTAAGGAATTCAGATACTAATTGTTCAATAGAGGCGTCAACGTTAATATCACTTAGTCACGAGTGTTTAAAATAATTATTAGGTTCGAATAACAAATATGCTTTATCAGTTCAGATGAAATGCTGCTGAGCGACATAGGACTATTGTTACTTAGTTGGCGGTCCCGTGTTTTATGCACGCGTATGACGTTAGCAATTTTCCAATCTTCTGGAATTTTAGAGAGGTTAAACGACCGAGAGAATACGTCACAGAAAAAATGTAAGAATAATGTTTCGCGTAAATTAAAACTTTAGATTTAGTTTGCTACTTTCCGGATCTGGAGGGCGCCTTCATTTTATCAAGAGCCTTAAGCGATTTGGAAAGGTCAATGAGAATCTTGAAATTACATATCTCGCCAGCCTCGTCGGCCGTGTTCAATCATGCACTTTTTTCCGTAAAAATACTGTCGCTTGTTAAAGAAATCGCTGTATGAGTTACCTTCTTAGATTATGCAGCGTCCCGCCTATCGCTACAGTTTTTTTTTTGCTTTTTTTTTTGGGGGGGGAGGGTGTAGGGGAGCTCCAGAATTCCGGTTAACTGTTCTTTTAACGGAATATATTATTAGTAGTGATCAAGCTTTGTAAATATATTCTAACATAGCCGCAGCCAGAAGTGAATGATCATGACATTTTTTTCTTGTACAACTCACGTTTTGACGGCTATATGTAAAAGAACCTCCCTATGATTTTTAATGGCCCCGCAGGGGGCGCATGTGAAAGGAGGTGTTTGAAGAGTGGCGTCTCCACGAAACCCGAGCCATGCGGGTTCGCCCGCCCACGTCTGGCTGTGGGTGGCTTTCCCGTGTCTGGGGAAAAGGGCATCCTGGTGGTGGAGCCAAGCCCGTGGTAGGTTTGGACACTTCGGGGCCCCCCGGGCGAGGCAATACACCACCTCGGCCCCCTCTTCTCATAGACTAAAGTCCTGGTATGGCCCGGCCAGGATTATCCAGTCTAGTCGCCACTCCTTCTACTGTCCCCTCCCTTCTTTCACCTTTGTCTTCTCCTTCTTTTCACTCTTCTCATTTCTGTTCTTTCCTTTTCGAACTCCTTTGGCATCAAGGGCTAACCTTGGATAATGGCAGATACTCTCGTCCAGATCCACACTTGGTTATATGCATGTTCATAGTTCTATCACATCACCAGCTCCGATAGCTCTTTCTTCTCTCTGACCCTCTACAGCAATAGTTCATACTCTTGGCGCACTATAGCCTTAGTTGCTGATGTGCCATAAACCCCCAATCAATCAATCATGATTTTTAATAATGTTTTCATGTTTGAGGTCGGTTTCAGGAATGAGATCGTGAATTCGAACAACTATATGAAACGTTACAAATATGGACATTAAAAATTCAAAGCCTCATCTATGTTGAGCTTAATTCTCGGCAAACATTGAAAACGTGCTCTTGAAGCTTTTTTCTACATGTGTCGCGTAACAAAAAAACGACAACATATAATCGCGCAGTTCGTCGTCGCTAGATGATCTACTAGTAATTAAAACATTCTGAGCATCCTTATTTTTGAAAAAAAAACGTCATGCATTCAGGACTGAACTTTATATTCACAAAGAAAGTTATAATCAAATCAGTAACTTTTATATAGGGCACCGGTGTATGATTCAAGTTCCCAATTGTTATAGATAAGTCATTGGGGAAACCTGTTAAAACGCGCGGTAATTAAAATCAACAGGCGCCAGCAATTCAAGGAAGGGGCAATAAAAACATAGATCAACAGCTGCTGCCAAGTTGTTTTTCTGCATATAAGCCGTCAAAGAAGAAATTGTAATATTCTTCAATCAAACCTCACACCTGAACTCAGCTCAGAGCGACGTTTACAGTCATGGCCCCAGCATCAGCAATGTTATGCATCGCAACAGCTTTTGCGCTATATGCTGTAAGCTATACACAAGATCCTCCGGACAGAGAGATTCATCCATGTGATGTGTGTAAGTATTCAAAACCTTAAATTACTTCCTTCGTATATGTTTATTTTGAACGGTTCTCACATGAACACTGTAAGAACATAAATTCAGATTTTAGAATTGCGTACAAACACAAGCCAGATTTTGTTGTTTTTGTTTAAGCTTACACATGTTTTTCACAATAAAATGTAATGCCTAGAGCACGTTTGTTCAAATTATTTATTTAGAGTCTCTCCGGCATCTGTAATTTCGCATAAGACATCCCGACTGCAGTCGAGGTTTCATTAGATGGCTTGTTCTGTCCGCTACTATAAATCGATACACATTTTAGTCATAAAAACCACACAGCGTCACTGTCTAAACTAATTGTGTTTATTTTGGACATGACAGCAAACTTGCGCTCTGCTATGATTCTGTTTACTGAAGCGACAAAATGTTCTTGTTTCGCGTCTATCGTCTAGCAGGGTAAAAAAATATATTCAAGGCTTCTCATTCTTAAACAAATTAAGCGCAAAAGGATACACACGAATATCTAATTTATATGGTGAAAATGTAATTGAATCAAGACTCACACATTCGATAGGGGATAGCTAATGTAAAAATTAAGAAAAGAGTAGCATATTTCTAACATTTCAGGTGACAGATGTTTGGTTGTTTGCGTTTGAGAGAGAACATGGCGCAGATCTTGCAAATATGTCCGAAGCTGCCAATCGTAAGGTCAACTACATTGCAGCGACGGAAAGGAAATACCGGAAGGTCTTGGAGTGCAGTTGAAATGGAGGGAAAAAAGTTGACATAATTAAATAAGCTTACAGCGTGGCACCCTTCTTGGGTTCGTCGAATCCGGTTTTTATAAGTATCCGTCCTAATACGTATGACAAAAGGCACTGTCCGAGGCGTGATTCATCTGGGTAATACGGCCGCACTATAAATACGGATTCAGTGTGCAGATGTTTCCCCTTCACATAAACCATATATGCTTCGAACATGATTGAGGCATGTTCTCAGATGCTATTTGCACCATAACTTTAGAGAACACTTAATTTTTTTAGGATGTTTGGGCAGCGCTACTAGGCCTTTGAAGTACCGCTGACAAGCCTGGAATCATTATTTTCAGTGGCGAAATTATCCACATTGATTGTTCTATATAGGTGAACTTGAGAACGACATACTTGCCTAAAAATGTTTTAGATGTTCATATTTTACAAACCCACCGAACTTAATAACGTAAACCACGAAATTATGCACTTCTGTCATTTCTCAAGAAGTTTAAAATCCAAAGTTGTGTTTTCTTTTCACTATGATCGATTACTGCAATCACAATCGTGCGCCTGCCAATTGACAAATCGCACGCTTACGGCGCTGAACACTTGCATCTGTGCTCTTAGGCGCCCGTTTTCGGCTTGAGCGGCGTCGGCATAACCGCGCGTTTCCTGTTTTTATTTTAGTCCGTTCACACAATACAAAAAGATACGGCCTTATAGGCCGTTTTCCATAATGACGTCATACGTGCCATCACGAGGGTCACGAGTGACGCCACTCGGGGCGTCACCGCGCATTGCATTACAGCTAGCGTTTTGCGCTAAATGAGTGGAAAAAGGTGCTCGCTAGATTTGCGGAAACATTTTTCCGCAAAATGTAGCGGGAACATTTTCTGGCTAAATTTAGCGGGAAAACATTATGGCTAAATTTGGCGGTAAAAGTTCCCCGCTAACTTCCTTCCGACAAATTTAGCGGGAAAAAATCCCTGCGGAATTAAGTGGAAAAAAATACCCGATAAATTTAGCAGGGAAAAGTTCATCGCTATATTTAGCGGTAAAAATTCTCCGCTAAATTTAGCGAAACCATTTCCTAGCTAAATTTACCAAATAAAATTCCCCGCTAAATTTAGCGAAAAAAATTCTTTCTTAATTTAGCGAAACTATTCCGCGCTAAATTAAGCTTAATTTTTTGTACTATTTTCCATTTTACAAATTATTTTTGTAAGTTCATTAAATTCGATTTGTATATATATCATCCTACGGCTGCTGTGTCTGCGCACCTAACTTTCGTCTATATATCAACAGAAGCATTATACACCTTCGCCATTTCTGATATATATATATATACAGGTAGCACGCCAGAAGAATGCCCAACTTGGGCAAAGCTCTGGCAAACATAAGGGCCCAATTTTGGCGCAGTTAGGTTTTTGCGCCATGGCATTCATCACTGCCAAAGTAAGGTGCCTAACTATAGCCTTAGTTGGGCTATCCTAGGGCATGCCACAGTTTGGCTCTTCTCTGGTACGCCAGAGGAGTGCCAAAGTTGGTGGCATACTTGAGCCATAACTGCCATAGTAAATCCTAATCTGAGAATTCGAGGCATGCCAAGGTATGGCGTTGCTCTGGTCCGCCAGAGGAGCGCCAAAGTTGGTGCCATACTTGAGCCGTAACTGCCATAGTAAATCCTAATTTGGGAATTCGGGGCACGCCAAGGTTTGGTTTTTCACTGGTCAGCCAGAGGAGCGCCAAAGTTGGTGCCATAATTCAGCCATAACTGCCAGAGAAACGCCTAATTTGGGTATTTCGGACACGCCAAAGTTTGGCGTTTCTCTGGTACGCCACAGGAGTGCCGAAGTGTAGAATACTTGAGCCATAACTACCAAAAGCAACGCCTAATTTCGGTATTTCGGCCACGCCGAGTTTGGCTTTTCTCTGGTGCGCCACAGTTCTGCCAAAGGAAGTGCCTCACTTAAGCCATTACTGCCGTAGTAAATCTTAATTTGGCGATTCGAGGCATGCCGAAGTTTGGCTTTTCTCTGGCTACCCACTCAAGTGCCAAATAAGTGCGAAAAATGGCAAAGAAAGCCGAGATGCATGCCCAAGTTTCGTATATCTCTGGTGTGTCACAGAAGTGTTCTTTCACGCGTCCCAGAAGAGAATTAAATTAAATAAGTGTTGGAAACACAATGGTAAAATGTCATCACCTCCGTTCCCAAGCCGTACGGCAATACTTTGCAGTATCGTGCCAGTGCCGGCCGAAAGTCGGTTCCAATATCGCTCAAATGTCCAGTTTTGCACCGCCGTTTGATATCCGGCAGGTATTGCCGTACAGCTGTTTTGCACCGGCCCAGCCTTCGCGCAATATTGAGCGAATTCTCTAGGGTGCTTCAGCTCCGTATTGGCCGAACGTCGTGCAAGTATGCGTACGTTGCATATCATTTGTTGCATATCCAATCACATATACGGACAAACAAAATTTCTTCGATCGCTCCCAGAAGTTTATTAAACCACTATCATTACACACACTGTATTCTCGACATATTTGCAAAGGTCACACTTTTCTGTAAAACGAAAAGCAAATTATAAGATGGAATTAACACTGTCCTTATGCTAAGCAAAAATCATCACACAAAAAAACCGCGGAGATTGAGAGGAAAGTAGGACTTCTATCAGAAGCATGCTTGCCGTGTACTTACTAAAAAAATAGCGATATCATGTATTCCTTAATGGATATATAATCCAACTCAGGCACCCCACAAACACATTCGAGAAAGAAGGTTGCGCACATTCAACTGACGTCTCGTCGTCGGCGAAGAGCAGATCTTGTCGAAGAGTGTCCAACAAACACATCACAAGAATTCAACGAACTTCGGTGAAAAAAATGACTGTTACCAAAACATTCGCATGGACGTATTCCGACCGTTTACGACGAAAAAACACGGCCGCGTCTGCAACGCACGAAAGCAACAGAACACTGTAGAGCGCAGTTCGAAAACCGGACCTACGTGGCCCGCCTATTTCTATAACTAGGCAAGCGGCGAAGACAACAGCCCTAGAGATCTCATCAGTGTGATAGGGAAAGTCACGTGACAAATTTTCTTCCAAGCGTTTTTGTCCTACTCGTTCTAAGTAAAGAGGTCACGCCGGGTCACGCGTTTCGCTCCACCATTTTGATTTGCTTAAAGCGGCTGTCGCGCTCGCTGACACGCACACGAAGACACAAAAGCAGGTGGGGAGGATTTGCAAAAGGCGAGGCCGGTTCTGCCGGTGACCCTGTCGCCTTGCCTAGTCTGTCAGCGTTCGGCTTCCATTCTGGGCCTCAGAAAGATAATCTCCTTACTTGAAAGCAAAATGGAAGGGGGGCTTATGTTTTGCCTGCTTGTCGCCATCCGATAGGCCTCAATTGTTTCTCTCCCGACTCGCTCGCTGTGGCTTCCCATGGCTGTCGTGCCAGCAAAATTAGGAGCGTAGCCGGAGCAGCTCTGTCGGCGGCCATTTGATGTTCTCGGAGTCGGTTGTTGAGGCATCGCCCCGTTTGCCCGATGTACCTGGCCCCGCAGTACAGGGGGATCGCGTACACTTCCTTCGCTTCCTCTCCTTCCCCCAAGATTTCCCTTTCCGGTACTCCCAAGGAGCGGGCGGGCTTTCAGCTTGAAGCCGAAAATAAATGTTGTTAAAGTTGAAAGATGTCCTGTCTGTATCGTTCCTTTAGTGTCTCCACTTTCTAAATGTTTAAAAAGTACCAACACGCTAACATAGTACAAGTTCCGGGATTTAATTTTCATTCCCCAAGTGTGATGCGGGAGCCGCGCCACGGAGCCCCGGTCGTTTCCGCTCTTTGTTATCGCTAGGATTTGACAGTGCTCAATCACAATGCAAGACACGCGCAGAACCAAGCTCGCTTTTGCAGTGTGCCGCCTTATAATGTTATCTCTTGTGGAGACGTGCGCACAGCAGTCTCGCGCGGTGCTAGCTCAATGGCAGCACTTTCTGTAAAGGCGGATTCACACCGGGGATGTAAGCAGTGCGCGATCCGACTATATCGCATCCCCCCCAAAAAAGTAATTAGATGGTCAATTTGGCCGGCACGATGAGCGAGTCCAACACGTTCGTTAGCGAGTCGCTTCTCAAAAACTCTCGCTCCGAACGCCGTTGATTGGCTCGGCCTCTCCGCGGCTAGAGCGCATCGCAAAAAGTAGGGTCAGCAAGCGACTGCTCAAATCCCGTCGCTTTTTGCCGGCGATGGCCGCTTTTGAGATGAACGTTATCGCAATACTAGATCGCATCGCCGGTGTGAACGTGTCTTAATGTCGAACCAGTCTCACGGCGCGTCGCGATACTGCCGTGTGCACCTACGCGCGAGTGCACCATCCGGCACAATTTGCGTTTGCAAAGCCTTGTCCAGCCGCGTCAAAACATTCAGCCAACTTTGAACTGGAGAAATCAAGAGACACCCAAAATCAAATAAAGTTGCCAGCCAAATAAAGCTTGATTTCTATTTAATTAAGATGAAAACCACCCGCGTACAGTTGGGGACAAAATTCTTAAGGACACGTGAGCTGCGACTGGAACATATTGTTCGGCCGTCTGCCCGTGGGTCGCCTGATTTCGAGATCACAGAAAAGCGCATGCGCGTCCTATCTGTGCCCCCCAACATGTGCGCTTTCCCGCTCTTCTGCGGCGTGGTGCTTAACTCGGAATCGGGCGCGTGGTACCGAAACGGAGATAGCGCTTACTGACATGGCACCTACAAAGCAAGCAGTCACGGCAGCTCAACTGAGCGATAAGCTGAACTGGTTATAAAGCAAGGTTAGCTGACACGTCAAAATGCGGCGCAATGCCCCAGGCGGTATTTCGAGTTTCGGAATATGTAGCAGACGCTCGTCAGCCGCCAGCGCTATCTCCGAGGCGGTACCACGTGCCCGATTCCTAGTTAGGTGTTGTGCCGCAAAAGAGGGGGAAAACACACATGTGTGCAGGCAGAGTAGGACGCGCATGCGCTTTTGTGTGATCTCGAAACCAGGCGATCTGCCGGCAGATGGCAGAGCAATGCGTTTCAGCCGCAGTTCGCACGTCCTGAGGGCTTTTGTCACCGACTGTACATCAAATTCCTCATCAGCCGAACTCCAAGGCAGTAAGCCAAGTTCTGGCACTTGTTTGGCAACTTTGGCTCGTAGCTGCCAGATGACTGCCGAACTATCGGGAAGCGAAGCCTAACTTTGGCACTTATTTGGCGACTTTGGCCCATAGCTGCCAGATGACAGCCGAACTATCGGGAAGCGAGGCCTAACTTTGGCACTTGTTTGGCGACTTTGGCCCGTAGCTGCCAGATGACAGCCGAACTATCGGGAAACGAAGCCTAAGTTTTGCACTTGTTTGGCGACTTTGGCCCGTAGCTGCCGATGACAGCCGAACTATCGGGAAGCGAAGCCTAACTTTGGCACTTGTTTGGCGACTTTGGCCCGTAGCTGACACATGACAGCAAAACTATCGGGAAGCGAAGCCTAACTTGGGCACTCGTTTGCCGACTTGGGCCCAAAGATGCCAGATGTCAACCGAACTACAAGGTCGTAAGCCTAACTCTGGCACATCTGTGACGATTTGGCCCGAATGCGCCAGAGGACAGCCGAACTATCAAAAAGTGAAGCCTATCCTTGGAATTAGTTTGGCGATTTTGGCCAAAAAATGCCAAAGATATGCCGTTATGCTTACTGCCCGGTGGTTAGCGGGCAGTAAGCCTAAATCTGGCAATTGTAAGGCGATTTAGGCCCAAAGATGCCAGATGATAGCCGGACTACCAGGCAGCGAAGCCTAAGTTTGGCACTTCTTTGGCGAATTAGGGCCAAAATACCCAGGCTGTTGCCAAGGGAGGTCAGGTTTGGCTCTACTTTGGCTCCCTCGTGCTTTTTAATGCCATAAACTCCCAGACGCAAGCCAAGATTTGACCCAGAACTCGGTGCTCCCTGGGTATAAATATATATATATATATATATATATATATATATATATATATATATATATATATTCACCAGACTCAATCTAAACTTTTCGTAAAAGGAGCATATCACAAATCGTTTTTCTTCGTGTAAAATCCGAGAGCGCACCTCCTTTTGTGTAAAAAATGCGGCCAAGAAACGTGCCAGGGTCAATGGAGGGCAGTGACGCAGACGAGCTAGTCAAGTAGCGGGGCGGGATATGCGCTCGTGTTCATAGATGTACCCCCATGTCGAGACTGTTCGTGACCACCATGGATTATTAAATGATCATAGTATTTTTGTAATGTACCTTTGGTCAACAAATGAAAGACATTTACAGTTGCCTAATATGCCGAAGTAGAGCGAAGCTCTTCACAAAAAAAGACAGAAGTGGGCGGAGGAGAAGGAGGGGCACACCCTTCTCTCCGTACCCTCTTCTCCAGCTCCCCTGCCGCATAGCGGGGAATTTTGGGTAAATTTCGCGCTTCTGAGGAGGAGGAGAGGAGTATACGGAGAGGAGGCTTCCTCTCCTCCTCTTCCGAACCCTATCATCCTCCTATCGTCCTCCCGTCTTCCTCCACTCCTCCTCTGCTCCTCCCCCTCCCTTCCTTTCCTCCTTCTCTCTTGTGGTATGGCGATTTTGCGATATACCATGCTAAACAATATACCGGGTGTTATTTTTATTCTCCTAGATTTTTTTAAAGAAACCGATGAAAGTTACAGCCATGCTGTTTTTGCGAGTGAGTAATACGCCCAGGGGGACATTACGTAGGTGGCTAATCTTTGCGATAAGTTGGCTAATTAATTAAAATTCTGTAATTAACTTTTCAAGTGGTGAAAATAGACGTATGGCTCCAATTAGAAACTTGCTGAGCGTTATTGAAAACCACAAATTTGTCATTTTCAGGAAGACTTTTAGCGCGTGAGAAGCGTGGTAGTGCACTTAAGTTACCACTTGTAGAGCAGGTACAAGGCTAGCGGTTTCGGTAAGGCACCCGCGTAAATTTTTCGTCTCTTATCTAGCCCCAGCCTTGTACCTGCTCCGCTTGTGGTAACTTCAGCGCACGTTTGCGCTTTTCACGTGCTCAAAGTCTTCCTCAATAATACAGATTTAGGAGTTTTTGACGACGCTCCGCAAGTTTCTACTTGGAACCACATGTCTATTTTCCCCAATTTAAAACTTAACTAGTGAATTTTAGTTAGTTAGCCGATTTATCGCAAAAATTACCCACCCACAGAATGTCCCCCTGGGCGTATAACTCACTCGCACAAACCGCGCAAGTGTAGATCTCATGGATTTTTTTTTAAACAAATCAGCAAGAATAAAAAAAAACACGCGGTATATATACATATATATATAACGGGCATGGTGGCGGGAGGCCGAAGGCGTGGGTATATAACTGGGAAGAAAAAATCACTCGGTGAAAACAGCAACAACGGACGATTTAATCTTCGACGTTTCGGCCGGAGTCCGGCCTTCGTCAGGTCAGAAGACTAACGACTTCCTGACGAAGACCGGACTCCGGCCGAAACGTCGAAGATTAAATCGTCCGTTGTTGCTGTTTTCACCGAGGGTTTTTTTCTTCCCAGTTATATATATATATATATATATATATATATATATATTTGTATTCTTGTTAACCGCTTGTCCGGAGAAGGAAATACAGTTCTCACATCTGGAAGCTCCGCTGTGTCTAAGTCCTCAGGATGCCAGGAAACACTACAGCAGAAGGAAGGCGGGAGAACGAGGCAGCGTTAGAGTCAACACTTTGACGAAGCATGCGATCCTCTTGATGTCACCCTCCTTGCTCTCGGCTCTGTCGAAGACTGCTCGGCATTTTGATTTTCTCAGAATGAGTCTGGAGCGTGCTCCCCCGAGACGGCACAGCAGAGCAGCGAGTCCACGTCCCTCGGGGCCAAAGAGATGTTTTCCTTCGTGACTGGTATGAAGTTCTTTGTCTTCATCAAAATATTTGTTGAGTGCTGTAGGCGAAAGATAAAGAGCTACCACCAGCAAGCCCTTGTCGACCTTGGCAGCACACAATTTACCAACTTCGTCTGACGTGCCACAGAGATCGGCGGGTACAGCACAGACCCGTACCCATGCAGATGGCCACTTGGCTAAAGAGTACACCACGTTTTCATACGTGCCTCCCTGTGATTTATGAATGCTCATAGCACTTGCCTGCACAACGGGTAGATGATATTTGCCCTATCCTCTCCTCCTCTTCTTCTCCTCCCTTGCAATCCTCCTCTCCTCCTCCTCCTCCTGCCTCAGCCCTGCTTCTCCTTCTCACTCTCCATCCCCCTCCTCCTCTCGTCATCGTCTTCTTCCACCTTCTCCTCCCCTCTTCTTCCTCCTCCGACTCTCCTCCTCCTTCTATTCTCCTCCTCCTCTCATCCTCATCCCACACGACCTCCTCTCTCCTCCTCGGGCCTTCCCCCTCCTCCTCCTAGCTGATCCATCTCCTCCTCACTCGTCCCCTCCTTATTCTCCCCTCCTCCTTTCACCACCTCTCCCCTTACTCCTCCTCCGTTAAATATGATGGGAAGATTTTCCTGCCAAGAGCGCGAAAATTCCTCCCTTCTGACGTCTATTGTGACGTCATTATGGGAAACGTCCCATAATGCCACTCGCGGTTGCGCCGAACGCGACAACGACGGCGACGCCGATTTACCAGGAAGTGGGCGCCTTAGTGTTGCTCTCTAAAAATAAATGCCGACAATAAAAGCAACACTTAAAAAATAAGAAAACGCGTTTCCGTGACGGCGGCGCTTTTCCTTCCAACCGATTTCGTCGGCGTGCCGTCTGCTTTCTTTCGCTAGCCGACGCCATCTGCCAAAAGGCGCGCCAAACGCACTTCACACGAGACTCCGTCACCTGCGTCGCCATCTGCGGTTGACCCTCGCATGTATTTTGACCCTTCGTCTTACAGAAAGGGAGCTACGCTTTGTAATTCTACGAGAAAAAAACGACCCGTGAAATACACATTCCGCGAAAAGTTTAGATTGCTAAATGCAGGCGTCCATATTTACGCTCAATTTTTTATCGAACTTGATGACTTGCGACACGATATATATGTGGTGGCTGCGGAAGAAGAAAACTTCTTCCACGAGCCCCTCGGGACAATGATGATCACAAGCAGACACTGGTTAGAATGACTACAACGCTCACTGTCGTCTCCACGATTATATTGTGATATATATAAATTGAGTCGCATCAAGTGGTGACCCGGACAAAGAACACAGGCGATGCAAGCTGCCGGTGAGCCCCTTTCGGCCATTACTGCCATGACGGTCAAGCTTCCGCCCTCTTGGCCAGCAGATCCAGGTCTTTGGTTTGCGCGCATTGAGTCTCTTTTCGCAACAAGCAAAATATCACAAGAGACAACATTTCATTACGTATTCAGCGCCCTCCAACCAAGTTAAGCTTGAGAAGTACGGGATATTATTATGAACCCACCCCCCCCCCCCCCCCGCCCCCCAGCCACTAAACCATACGACAAGATCAAATAAGACCTCATAAAACGCACGACGGCATCAGAGCAACGACGTCTCCAACAACTTCTTACAACTGAAGATTGAGGGGACCGCAAGCCATCTCAATTGCTAAGATCAATGTGGCAACTTCTCGGAGATTGCGCAGCTTCCTTCGACAACACAATACTGCGCGAACTCTTTCTGCAACGAACCCTTAGTAACGAGCGCATGATTTTGGTGACGTCCAGTGACATTTCTTTGGACTGCTTAGCCGAGCTCGCGAACACAATTTTTGATATTGCTGTACCTTCTGTGGCCACTACCGCGCTGGTTCCAGTCAGCACTCAGACGTCAGAAGTTCAGCAACTCCAAGAGGAAGTACGCCACCTTACTCATTTGATTAAGGCAACCCTGCGAGTTCCACGCTCCCTAAGCCGTCGCAGCAGAAATCATAATCACACAATTAACTTCTCGACTCGACTAGACAGCCGATCGCTTCGTAGAATATTCTCTCGCGGCATCCCACGAGAATCGTCTCCGAACTGTCACATATGCTGGTACCATCGCAATTTTGGTAACTAGGCACGCCAATGCCAGAACCCCTGCTCTTTTCAGGGAAACACCCGGACCAACCACTGACGGTGGCCAGTTCAGTTGGCTCGTCCTCCGGCCACCCCATGCTCTTCTTTGATTCTGCTCGCCAAACACATGTCCAATTTCTAATTGATACAGGGCAGAAGTCAGTGTTATTCCTGACACCTCACAGGACCGAAAAATCAAAACAACAACTAACGCTCTGCAAGCAGCCAATGGAACTGCCATCACCACCTATGGTAAGAAATCAATAACTGTAAATTTTGGACTACGACGTACGCTCCGATGGTCTTTGTAATCGCAAATGTTCAATATCCCATAATTGGAGGCGATTTTCTAATTCATTTCGGGCTTCTGGTGGACATGATGCACAATAAACCGTTAGACGCCACCACTCAAATTGGCGTGCGTGGTGTCGTGTCTAATCCACCACTGCTGAGTCCTACACTCTTCTGTCTGAAGACAAACACAAACTACGACATCATCTCTTTAAAGTTCCACAGCGTAACACAACCATGCCATACGAAGCGACCAGTTAAACACGATATGCAACACTTCATCCCAACCACCGGACCCACCGTGCATGCCCACGCCCGTCGTCCAACTCCCAAAAAAATGCAAGTGGCATGTCAAGAACTTCAGCACATGATGGACTTGGGACTGATACGACCTTCCTCTAGCAACTGAGCATCTCCGTTACACCTAGTACCAAAGAAAAATGGAGACTCGAGACCATGCGGAGACTACCGTGCCCTCAACAACAACACAATCCCCGACCGGTACCCGATTCTTCATCTAGAAGACTTCTCTGCAAATCTGTATGGTATGTAGGTATTTTCAAGACTAGATCTTGTCAGAGCATACCATCAAGTACCCATCGCACCTGACGATATTCCAAAAACAGCAATTGTAACTCCATTTTGCCCCTTCAAATTCGTTCGGTTGCCGTTTTTGTTACGTAAATCTGCCCAAACCTTTCAGCGGTTTATTGACCAAGCTCTTAGAGGGCTCAACTTCTGTTTCTCTTATCTTGATGGTGTTCTAGTGGCCAGCGCATCCAACAAACAACATGAACGACACCTCTATCAACTATTCAAACGTTTAGATGAACATTGCGTTGCTATTGAAATCGCGAAATGTGAATTCGAGGTACTAAATCTAGAGTTTTTAGGCCACCATGTTGACAATCAAGTGCTTCGACCACTCGACAACAAAGTGAAGGCTATTCGCGACTATCCAACACCGTCCAGCATACGTCAGCTGAGAAAGTTTCTGGGACTTGTAAATTTTTACCGCCGTTTCAATCCCGGTTGCGCGGCTATCGTCCAACCGATGAATGATATATTGGTCGGTCCAAGAGATTCCAAACCTCCATTCACATAGTCTGATCCAGCCTCAGCCGCATTCAGCACCATTAAGACTGAAATTGCCAACGCCAATTGCTAGTGTTCTCTAAGCCTGAAGCACCAACCAATATTATGGTAGATGCTTTTGGTACAGCCGTCGGAGCAGTACTACAACAATACATCAGTGGACAATGGAAACCTCTCGCCTTCTCAAAAAAATTAACTGCGACAGAAACCCACTGCAGCGCATTTGGGAGGAAGCATCTCGCCAGTTACCTCAGCGTAAAACATTTCCGTTATTTCGTTGAAGGTCGCACATTTTTTAACCTCACGGATCACAAGCCACTCACATTTGCCGTAACATGGAACGGCAATGCTTATGCACTCAGAGAACAAAGACTGTTGGCATTCATCAGTGAATTCACAACCGACATCATACACATCAGAGGAAAGCACAAAGTGGTTGCTGATGCGTTATCACGAGTGGATATTACTGCTTTGAAGCTACCGGGCGTCGAACAGTTTGATTTTCCGGCTATTGCAAAACATCAACTCCAGGACACTGGGTACCAAGGTACATCTCTGCAACTCAAAAAATGAAACATACCGTACACAGATATTTCACTCCTGTGTGATTTTTGAACGGGAACAGCACGACCCAACACTCCACCCGGATTCCGCATGAAAATCCTCTATGCCCTCCACGGACTGTCCCATCCCGGAATACGAGCTACGCAGAAAGTAATCAACACCCGTTTTGTCTGTCCGAAGATGAAAGCAGATATCCGCACGTTGTCAATATCATGTATAACTTGTCTACGGCACTACACTACGTCCACCTGGCGAATTTCTTCACAACACGTCACCTGATGTGTCCACGTGTGCCCAGGATTTTACAAACTGTGCTCACCGTCTCAGACAACCTTTCAGACAACTTCGCCCATGTGCACCACGGGAGATTAATAACCACCCTTCCTTCATCAGCCCCGACCTTGACACCTACACTCATGTGTGTGTTCGCATCGATAGAACAAAGAAGCCATTTGAACAGCCATACCAAGGTCTCTTCAAGGTCATCACCCAAAAGTTGAAGTTCTTTATCATTGACATGGGCGACCGTCATGAAACGACCCTAACCTTTAGATTGGAACCTGCTCATACAGAGGAATGCAGCTACAAACACTACTTTAACACAGACAAACCAGCAAGTCGGTTCCAACCATCGCATTTGGTGAAACGCAACGTGCATGTGCATTAGTATTAAGACTTAACAATTTTCCAAGTGATGTAAATAATTTTAATTATTTTTTTTTTGCAGTGTTCACTTCCAAAACATTTTGTTGAACGTGTGTGTGTTGAATGGAACTTCGTTTCTACCGAGGGGAATATCTGTGGTGGCTGCGGAAGAAGAAGAAAACACCTTCCTCGCGCCCTCGGGACATTGATGATCACGAGCAGACACGGGTTAGAATGACTACAACGCTCACTGCCGTCTCCGCAATAAAATTGTGATATATATAAAATTGAGTCTCATCATGTAGAGGGTGAAACAAGGAGACGCCAGACTCTTTAAATCGACCGGAAAATTCGGTTTCTTAACCTATTGCGCTACGACTTTGTGCAGCGTTGCCAACAGATGGTGAAATTTTTTTTTTTTTTTGCAAAATTTGCAAAGAGCGAACTTACCAGAGGAAAAAGTAAAAAAAGAAAAATACTTAGCTCCTATGGAAACGCTGCGACGCCACCGGTCTTCAAACAACACGGCGCCGTTTCGCACGGGAGACAAGAGATGGCGCAAGTGGTAACGACGCCAACTGCCACCAACGAACAAGCGGACGACACCGAGAGCCAGCGTATTTAGCAGACAAGAAACTGCAGTTGCTGGTTGTTACCGCGACTGTTTTTGTTTCTGCGACTGTCGCCGCCTGCGGAACGCGCGCCGCTTTTGAGTCGAAAAGATTGTCTGCTAAAGACGCTGGCTCTCGGCACCGTATGCTCGTTCGTTGGCGGCGTTCGTTGCGCCAACTCTTGTGTCCCGTGCGAAACGGCGCCGTGCTCTTTGAAGACCGGTGGCGTCGCTGCGTTTCCATAGGAGCTAAGCCTTTTTCTTTCTTTGCTTTTTCCTCAGGTAAGTTCGCTCTTTGCAAATTTTACAAAAACAAAATGCACCATCTGTGGGCAACGCTGCACAAAGCCGTAGCGCGATAGGTTAAGGAACCGAATTTTCCTGTCGATTGAAAGAGCCTGGCGACTCCTTGTTTTACCCTGTATATATATAGATATATATATATATATATATATATATATATATATATATATATATATATTATTCTTACATATCCGTTCAAAAAAAGCCATGAAAGCTACACTTATACGGTTTGTGCGAGTGAGTAATACTCCCAGGGGCACATTTGGGGGTGGGTAATCTTCGCCATAATTCGGCTAATATTTAAAATTCAATAATTAACCTTTTAATTGTTACAAATTGTTATATGGTTCCAATTAGATATTTGCGAAGCGTCGTCCAAAACCCCGAAATCAGTAATTTTTAGAAAGGCTTTGAGCGCCTAAAAAGCGCAGTAGTGCGCTGAAGTTACCACTCGTAGAGCAGGTTCAAGGCTGGGCCTAGATAAGAGAGGGAAAAGTCGCGCGGGCGCCTTACCGCAACCGCTAGCCTTGTATCTGGTCCACGAGTTGTAACTTTGGTGCACTACTACGCTTCTCACGCGCTGAAAATCTTTCTGAAAATGACTGATTTAGGTGTTTTCGATAACGCTCAGCAAGTGTCTAAATGAGACCATATGTCTATATTCACTAATTAAAAAGTGAATTACTGAATTTTAACTAATTACCCAACGAATCACAAAGATTAGCCACTCGCACAATGTCCGCCTGGGCGTATTACTCACTCGCAAAAACCGCAGGACTGTAACTTTTATGGGTTTCTTTAAACAAATCTGTGAGAATAAAAAAACACCCTATATATATATATATATATATATATATTCAAAATTAGGGTGCGCAGACACAGCAGCCGTAGGATTATAAAAATAAAGAAAACGAACTTATTGGCGAAAAAAGACACACAACAAATAAGGGTGAAGCGCCGAAAAAATTGTTATTAGTTTAAAAAACTGCCAAGGCTAGACACAAGAACGCTCGCTACGCGGAGGAGAAGCTTGAAAAAGTACGAATTATAAGTCAAAGTTAAAACACAAGAACTTACGAAAATAAATTTTTAAAATTTAAATAGAATGAAAATTTAAGAATAAAAAATAAATAAAACAATAAAGGGGCTTGACGTCTGTCGACGTTATGGCAGTGGCACTGCCTTCTTCACGACGGGAGCTCACATGGCGTAGTGGGTGAGTTTCATAAAATATGTGGGGGGAAGGAGTTGCTTACGCGAAAGATCGAAAGGCTTGCAGGGAAAGGGAAGCACGGAAGGATGAGTGCAACTTTGTCGCGATAAGGGAGACGGTTCTGGGTTCTGTTCACTGCTGCATTGGTGCTACGAAGGGGCTTATAGGGAAAGTGAAGCGCGGGGGGAGGGGGGGGGGGAGTCTACTTTTTTTGCGGTGAGGAATCCCTCACCGCGAAAGAAGTGGACTCCCCTCCAGCACTTCACTTTACCTACAAGCCTTTCGAACTTTCGCACAAACACCTTCCCCCTATATCTTTAATAAAACTCACCCACTACGCCATGTGGGCGCCCGTATATATATATACGGCGCCCAATATACATATATATATATATATTGTGAGGGTGTTATGAGAAACGTATTTGATGGTGCAATTTGGGAAGACCGGAGGCGATCCATTGGCGACGTACGTCACCGAAAGCGTCGGTGTGGTCGGCCTTCCACGAT
>JABSTQ010008666.1:0-28845 GCA_013358835.2 Ixodes persulcatus | reverse complement strand
GTGAAAGTCGGATGACAAGGGGCAATAGATGACCACCTGGGACCGAACGAGGTCACGCGGTGATCGCATCTGACGGTAGAGAGTCACAATTGTGAGTGGGCCTCCGCGGCGCATAGAGTGTCAGAAGTCGCTAAGTACACTATGCGGGGAAATCTGGGCGTGAGCGAGCGGCGAGCTGTAGTCCAAATGACTATACAAAGGGACGATAGTGTTGCGACAGTCACAGGCTGTTTCGGAAAAGGAGATGACAAGGGGAAGAGAATGACCCCTCAACCTGAAACTGAGGTCAGCGATCGAACTATAATGAAGGGTCCACAAGGGTCGCGCGGACGCGTATTCCATTCAGCAAGCCAGCCGGTCGGTCGTGGGCAGACGGTCTTGGCCAAGGCGGCCAAGGACCGTCGGAGCAACGCCAGCAACGCTGCGACGAGTCGGAGTGCCCGTTGGACGTCGCGACCAAGTAACTGAGCGACGTTGTCGGTCATGTTGATTTGATCGTGGAAAGACGGCTCCGGAGCTGTTGTCGTACGTACATTCTTCGCGTAAGATGGGTTCGTGTATCCGACCTGTTCTTCAGCGTATGGCACTGCAACAATAACACGCCGCGACCGCCGCCTCCCCCCGCCCCAAACTAGACGAACAACCTGCAACAAGCTCTCCGCCAAACGTTAAAAAAAAAAAAATTTTTTTGCTTGTTTTTACGTTTCCGGGAGTGACGTCACGGACGTCACTGCCCCGTATCGACCTCCAAAAAAGGCGTCCCGGTGGCGGAGTTGCGGGAGGCGAGGCTTCCGCGGCTGTCGAAGCGGACTGAGGCAGAGACGCGTCGCGGCGCTTGCGTGGTGTGTCCTCGTACGGCGCGACGACCAGCTCCGCACACCTTTTTAAGAATTCGGCGCTCAAAATCCGATAAGCCCGGTAAATTCATCGATGATGGCAACCCGATTCCAAAGCTACGATGGTTGCAGCGAGGCCTAATGGCCGACCGGGCCGACGGGCTATCAACCAAACTCGCGTCCAATTGGCCAACCCCTTTGCTCCAATCGCTAAACTGTTTCATTTTACGTCATGAAGCGCGATGTTTTGCTTATTTAAAGTTGTTTTCTGCAATATTTAATTTGCTAATAACTCACAAAATATTGCGAATTTCTGTAATATTTTTTTTCCTCTGTGTTCCTGCTTTCATGGAGCTCCGTTTCAGCGCGAACTTCAAACCAGTCAAAAAATTGTTGGTGGGCCCCTTTAAAGAACGAAAGTTTCTTGTTTCAGCGGATGTTTATTCGTGTCTTCAAAAGTACGAGGAAAAAGTGAATTCCGGAACACGTCATGCCGTGGCCATGGTTCTACAAAATAATACTCCTGTTAATGTGTAGGAGAGCATTAACCGAAGGATAATTGCTTAACGGAATAATAGGTCCGTTAATGTGCATGGCAGCAGCCACAAGCTAGGATGCCGTCACGACAGAGCGCAACTTGTGTACGCTCGTCCCTGTTTAGTATAACTTCTACAATCAACTGTCGGGATGAGAGCATCCGACAGAATGACACGGAAGCTTCCGTGAGGATCGTGAGGATACCTTATTTCGAGAGTGCTTTCCATGTAGGGGTGGGATAGGACTCTCAATACGTCAGTCGAAGACGCGCTCCAGGCACCATAGTTTGCTAGTACAGTTATCTCTCATTAATACAAACACCTCCGTTCCTTCCCCCACCTTTCAAAAAAAAAAAAATGTCCATACTACGAGCTGTCTATATTAACAAGACAAAAATATACGTATCTGCAAAGTTCGTCCCCTAAAATGGTGTCTTTACAGCGAGGTATTCATATTAACGATGCCATATTAACAAGACATCACTGGAAGGTTGCTGACAGCTTTTCGCTCGTAAGAAAAAAATAAAACGAAAGAAACAGGCGATCATGTGTTCCTGCTGTCAGCCTCGCGCTGTAATCTTCAGTCGCCCTTCAGCAAGGAGTTAATTTTATAATCGCTCGCGCGGAAATCTTAGGCTGCCGTCACCCTGTTAATGCATTATAGACAAGGCGGTCTGCCAACACTGTCTGTGGTCATTGCTTGCTCGTGTGACATTGGTCACGCAAACAAAAACTTTCTTCAGATATGATGGAAGCATACATGCATGAAGCGAAAATGGTTCCAACGTGTTTGAGGAACGTCCGCATATAATTTTGTCATTACGTCTACAGCAGACGCCATGTTTCTTTATGTTCTATTTATGCATATGTATGAGAAGTGCGACTGGAGCTTTCTGCCTTCCAGAACCAAAAGTCCACTTTTAACTCGGAACGGGCCTAGCCGTACTTTACGTCGTGATGCCCCGTTTTCGATCGGCAACAGAATCCACTCCAACAACGGGACTCGAACCTGGCCACGACAGAAAAGCAACGCAGATCTGCTCCAGGCAAAGGCCATTTATCACTCCACTATAGTTCACCAATACGTGCTTTTTGGTTTTGTTAAGTTGAGCTTTAAAACGCTTAGCTTTGGTACACGGGAACCAGTATTTTGACCGAAGTTAAAACTCTACACGGGGCTAAATGTTTATGGTGGTGGAGGAAAATTTAGGGCGTGCCGTGCATAGAATTGACCGGCGATCAAGATGCGCAAGTGATTGGTAATTATACGTGCGTTCTTTTCAGTGACGCAGGCGAGCGTCCAAGGAGACCTTCGGGGAGAGAAATGACCCAGGTATTTATTATGTCGATTCCACGCGTCTCATTTCCCATCACGCCTCTCGATTTTACCTTCCTTGAATGTTTCCTTATTTTCGTATATTAAATATTAAGATATTCTCTCTGAACACATCACCAAACCTGTGCTATCTGCATGGAGGACATTTATTAATAAAGGAAGCCGCTGCCAGAAGAAGCATTAAGCATCGATCGCGCTTTCTCATTTTCAAAGGGTCGAAATTCCGCCCCCTTCAATCGTGGCATTATTTCCTTTCATGGGGGAGAGATGACAGCCTCCGGAAATCCAAACCCTAAATAAAAATCTGGAAGAACCCTCAAGGCTCTCACTTGAATTGGACATTTCTGAGACGTCTTCGCTCTGCTCTGTGGTTTAGTTCTCGGCTGCGAAAGACGCCTGTTAAAGATGCTTGCATGTCTTCTCATAGCCTTGTTCGTTGTCTCTATGCCCGTTGCACCGCTGAGCTCCACAAAAAACGATGTGCATCTTCTCCTCCAGAATGACACAGACACCGACGTTCTCTGCGCAAGTGGAAACATGAACAGCTTTCTCTTCCGGCGCAGGATCGGCACCATCTTCAGAGCAAGGTACTGGTGCGGCTCCTGGTCAGTGTACCTGGAGCACCTCCGATACAGCACTGCCGACAACAAAAAGACGGTGGCCGTTATTTCTGAGTCCTTATGGAACGATAGCCTATCGTGGTTACTCTCTTCCGACGACCTTTCTTCCACTTGGTTTATTCTTTCTGAGGCAAATCGTTTATCATGCGTTCGGGCTCGTGGATACCCCAGCCAGTTTGTTTACAACCCATTGGTGAATGCAGAAAGCCTCGACATTAAACAGGGCTTAGTATGGAACTGCACAAACAGCGGCGACAACAGCCTGATGAATTCAGCCGTGCCGGAGCAGAGTTTTCCCGCCACCCAAAGCTGGCAGCTACTTAGGAACCAGAGTTTCGTGCTTGGTTGTCTGGCTCCTAAGTGCGAGACCCAGGACGCTAAAATTATATTAGATGGTTTGTTGTTCCTCGGTGTCCGTTTCAGAATGGTAATGGTTAAAAAAGAGCATATGATTGCAGATATGGTGAAGCGTAGCATAGACATTGTGGTTGAACCTATTGTGGTGGACGCAAAGAGATGGCGACTGTTCCACTTTCCAATCATCTTCTACCAATGACAGATTCTCTTCTACACGGTTCGTACGCCTTCACGCCGTGCAGGTGCGTTTATCCGAGTAGCACCGATGTCCTTCTTCACAATTCTGTTCCTATCAATGGTCACCTGCGCACTAGGCTTCTGTCTCATCAACTACTGCTCGGGAAGGGGGCTCCTCAATGGCATCCAAGACGTGGTGTTGGTTCTAGTCTCAACGGCAATGCTCTTCTCGTACCCACTACCGGAACGGTTCCAACGCGTTCTGGCTGGACGCATCATGCTCTTCTGCTGGATGGCTGGCGGATTCTCACTTGCCGTATACTTCCAGAGCCTGTTGACGTCCAGCCTGAGTTCCGGATATGTCTGGGACGCAGACGACACCATAGAGAAGCTCTATCCCAGGCTCGCATCTGGGAAAGTGCTACCGTGTGTGGTAAAGGGCATCTACTTCGAACGTCTTCTGCTGCAGACAGACGACAAGCAGGGCATCATCGGTGCCATGGCGGCCGCTCGCAGACGATCGTCCAACAAAGATTCCACCGTGAGCGACACAGCCAAGGGCTGCATGGAGAAGGTTCTCGGAGGTAGTCACGTGTTCCTCGCGCATGAGAAGCACCAATGCTTCATAGCGAAGCACGGCAACACGCTGACTTCTGGGAAAGACACAATCCACGGGTTCTACGCTAGCACCCCGGTGCGAAAAGACTTGCCGCTGAGAAATGGTTACGGCCAGCTGGTGGCGAGAATGTTCGAGACTGGTTTGCTACCCCGCAGAATGAGCCTCCGCTATTGGAACTGTTCTCGTTTTGGGGATATGCAAGTCTCCCTGGTGCCCTACGATGCCACACAGTTTCTCAGGGTTTACTACGTATGTTGCGGAGCGGCTACAATCGTATTGGTGGTGGAGGCAATGATTTTTCGCCTGTTTCAAAATATAATAAACACTATTTCTTGTTGACATCTCAGCTCGGCGTGGCGCAATGAGAGCAGCGCCAAAAGGCATGAGTATTGTGTAGCTGTGCTTAAATATAGGTGCACGCGATAACATTCTATTGTGCTTAAATTGCTTTTCTAAAAAAAAGTATTAAAATAAAAAATTGAAATGTCCTACTTGGGAGTGTAATCGTTTTTTATTTTTTTTTTATTTTTAATGCTCAATAAGGTTGCCGGTTCCTGTAACTAGGTATTCGATGTAATTATCACATTGCATATGTTCTAAAAAAATTACACCTAGGGCTTTGTGCTGTTTCACTATATCAATGTGGTCGGTACCGATCTTTTGATTATAACTCTTGTAACGTGCTTATTTACAGGTCTAAACACAATTGCTTTTGATTTTGCAGTGTTGATTTTAAGGCTATTAATTGATGACCACGAAATAAACTTTTCTAAAACTAAGTTTCCCTTGGTTATGAGTCCGTTCCTATTCGACGCAGAAAGAAATTCACTCGTGTCGTCTGCATACATATGAAAACGTGATTGGTTGCAAATATATACTAGATTGTTTACATACACATTGAACAACAGAGGACAGAGTATGTTGCCCTGGGGCACACCAAACTTCAAGAGTTCCAGACAAGAAACGTAATCATTCACTGAGACGCATTGCTTACGATGTTCTATATAAGAGCGATACGCATCAAAGGCATACCACGTGTACCATAACACGAAAGTTTACTGAGGACCGTTGAATGGTTAAGGCAGTCAAACACTTTCCAAAGGACAATAAATATTCCTAATGTCAGCTGTTTACGTTCTATTATATGTCATAGTATTTCTTTTTGCGATATCAAACTGCATTCCGTTGACTTTTCCTTGTGAAATCCGAACTGGAAGTCAGTTAGCACCGAATGCTAGGTAAATAATTCGTCTAAACGATGACATATAATTTTCCAAGCACTTCAGAAAATATTGGCAAAGTAGAGATGGCTTTATAATTTGTAACTAAATGTTCGTCTCCACGCTTATTCAAAACTGAAAGTTTCGCGAGTTTCATGCCATATGAAAATATGCGACTCGAAAATGCTGAGTTAAATATATATATATATATATATATACCAAAGGTGCGGCCACCACATCGGTTACGAATTTAACGGGCTTTATTTGTATATCGTCTATGTCATGAAGTTTGCTCCTATTCAATCCCATAAATACACCGAGAACTTCCAATTCGGCTATCGACTGTAAGAAACGTGTGGCTGTTACGTTGTGTGAGATAAACGAGGAAGCATGCTCATTGCGCGCGCTAGAGGGCAGGTTAGTGAAATGTCTCTTTGTCGGTTTGTTGCGTTTAAACACTTAGATTATCGACTTTTAAACAATCGTAGGATGCTTCTTGGGAACTTCAACGCTTATATCAGTAGGACTTATATAAGCGATTATTTTACAGCGAAGCTGTATACCCCTACCAGCCAAGGAAATGTTCGTGTCGTTGGAGTTGTAAGCAAAAAACTCCCAACGAACAATTGAGGGCAAAACAGCATATCTTCTTTGAAATCAGGCCTACAGCATACAACTCAGTATTCGTTTCAATAAAGAAAAGCACGAAGAAAACCCCAAAACAAGCATAAAAACCACATGATGGATGATAAGACGCGTTGAGCAATAGGAACACCCTCCCACGCTTTCCGGTAAAGATTAGGTTTGCAGCTGCTCCGAAAGGAGTTGACGTGATTCGAAGCCCTCGCTTGAAATGCAAACCACATAATGAATGATAACGGCACCTCGAAACAATGCGAAGCACGTTCCTTCTCCCCGCGTGTATTTTCGTGTTGGCGTTCTAACGGAACAAAGACTTCAGATGATTGAAGCGAAAAGTACAAACACCACGCATACAACATACGGCACAACATTCGTTTCGATAAAGAATAAGCACCAAACAAGCATCCTAACAATATAATGAATTATAATGAGCTCCTGAAAACAATGCGAAGCACGTAGCGCTCACCGCATACGTTCCCGGTGAAGATTACTGTTGCCCAAGCTGCCGGGGCGACAGCAGCTTGCGACGTGGGGAGTGACGTCACTAGCCTCCTTACGTCCGGAAGCAGTGGATGCTACGTGCTTTTTTAGCCAATCCCGTTCTGTGGACGTGGCCCGTGATACGCTTTCCGCGCGTCGCTGTGCCCCCTCTCTAAGTTCACGTGACACTCACACGGCCTCCGATTGGCTCCGATGGCTCGGAACATCCGTTGCGCTTAACCGTCATATGTAACGAAGTATAGCAACTGATTTCATTGTTGCTGCAGCACCGCGGTGAATAAGCCACGCATAGTTAGGACTCCCGAGGAGTAGCGTGAATACTAATGGGGTACGGGCCGTTCGTCGAAAGACAATTCGTAATAGGGCAACTCGTCGCAGGGCCGTTCGTCGCACAGGGCTATTCGTCATAGGGCAATTCGTCACTAGGACAACTTGTCGAAAACGGTGTTCTGAAATAGCGCTTTGTTTATACGGAACGAAAAGCGTCGCCGAAGGTGTTATAACCCGACGCTATTCTTAGCATTGACATATTTTTAAGTGTTCGGTAGCTTTGTTATTCAGCTTGTGTGCAGTATCTGTTTAGAAAGATTAGTTTTTTGTTTGGTTCAAAGTCGATAAACATCTTAGTTAACCTTGGAAGCACAATGTATAATGTTTTGAGGATTACTTCGTTATCCACCTTAGAGTTGACAGTCTTTCTCTGGTTCCCCTACTGACAAAGGTTTCCATTCAGCTTAGCTTACAGGGTTTCGAAAAAGGATCTCGAAATGCGGCGCTTTGTCTATACGGAACGAAAAACGTCGCCGAAGGTATTATAACCCGACGCTATTCTTAGCATTGACATATTTTTAAGTGTTCGGTAGCTTTGTTATTCAGCTTGTGTGCAGTATCCTGTTTAGAAAGATTAGTCTCCTGTTTGGTTCCAAGTCGATAAACATCTTAGTTAACCTTGGAAGCACAATGTATAATGTTTTGAGGATTACTTCGTTATCCACCTTAGAGTTGACAGTCTTTCTCTGGTTCCCCTACTGACAAAGGTTTCCATTTAGCTTAGCTTACAGGGTTTCGAAAAAGGATCTCGAAATGCGGCGCTTTGTCTATACGGAACGAAAAACGTCGCCGAAGGTATTATAACCCGACGCTATTCTTAGCATTGACATATTTTTAAGTGTTCGGTAGCTTTGTTATTCAGCTTGTGTGCAGTATCTGTTTAGAAAGATTAGTTTTTGTTTGGTTCAAAGTCGATAAACATCTTAGTTAACCTTGGAAGCACAATGTATAATGTTTTGAGGATTACTTCGTTATCCACCTTAGAGTTGACAGTCTTTCTCTGGTTCCCCTACTGACAAAGGTTTCCATTTAGCTTAGCTTACAGGGTTTCGAAAAAGGATCTCGAAATGCGGCGCTTTGTCTATACGGAACGAAAAACGTCGCCGAAGGTATTATAACCCGACGCTATTCTTAGCATTGACATATTTTTAAGTGTTCGGTAGCTTTGTTATTCAGCTTGTGTGCAGTATCTGTTTAGAAAGATTAGTTTTTTGTTTGGTTCAAAGTCGATAAACATCTTAGTTAACCTTGGAAGCACAATGTATAATGTTTTGAGGATTACTTCGTTATCCACCTTAGAGTTGACAGTCTTTCTCTGGTTCCCCTACTGACAAAGGTTTCCATTTAGCTTAGCTTACAGGGTTTCGAAAAAGGATCTCGAAATGCGGCGCTTTGTCTATACGGAACGAAAAACGTCGCCGAAGGTATTATAACCCGACGCTATTCTTAGCATTGACATATTTTTAAGTGTTCGGTAGCTTTGTTATTCAGCTTGTGTGCAGTATCCTGTTTAGAAAGATTAGTCTCCTGTTTGGTTCCAAGTCGATAAACATCTTAGTTAACCTTGGAAGCACAATGTATAATGTTTTGAGGATTACTTCGTTATCCACCTTAGAGTTGACAGTCTTTCTCTGGTTCCCCTACTGACAAAGGTTTCCATTTAGCTTAGCTTACAGGGTTTCGAAAAAGGATCTCGAAATGCGGCGCTTTGTCTATACGGAACGAAAAACGTCGCCGAAGGTATTATAACCCGACGCTATTCTTAGCATTGACATATTTTTAAGTGTTCGGTAGCTTTGTTATTCAGCTTGTGTGCAGTATCTGTTTAGAAAGATTAGTTTTTGTTTGGTTCAAAGTCGATAAACATCTTAGTTAACCTTGGAAGCACAATGTATAATGTTTTGAGGATTACTTCGTTATCCACCTTAGAGTTGACAGTCTTTCTCTGGTTCCCCTACTGACAAAGGTTTCCATTTAGCTTAGCTTACAGGGTTTCGAAAAAGGATCTCGAAATGCGGCGCTTTGTCTATACGGAACGAAAAACGTCGCCGAAGGTATTATAACCCGACGCTATTCTTAGCATTGACATATTTTTAAGTGTTCGGTAGCTTTGTTATTCAGCTTGTGTGCAGTATCTGTTTAGAAAGATTAGTTTTTGTTTGGTTCAAAGTCGATAAACATCTTAGTTAACCTTGGAAGCACAATGTATAATGTTTTGAGGATTACTTCGTTATCCACCTTAGAGTTGACAGTCTTTCTCTGGTTCCCCTACTGACAAAGGTTTCCATTTAGCTTAGCTTACAGGGTTTCGAAAAAGGATCTCGAAATGCGGCGCTTTGTCTATACGGAACGAAAAACGTCGCCGAAGGTATTATAACCCGACGCTATTCTTAGCATTGACATATTTTTAAGTGTTCGGTAGCTTTGTTATTCAGCTTGTGTGCAGTATCTGTTTAGAAAGATTAGTTTTTTGTTTGGTTCAAAGTCGATAAACATCTTAGTTAACCTTGGAAGCACAATGTATAATGTTTTGAGGATTACTTCGTTATCCACCTTAGAGTTGACAGTCTTTCTCTGGTTCCCCTACTGACAAAGGTTTCCATTCAGCTTAGCTTACAGGGTTTCGAAAAAGGATCTCGAAATGCGGCGCTTTGTCTATACGGAACGAAAAACGTCGCCGAAGGTATTATAACCCGACGCTATTCTTAGCATTGACATATTTTTAAGTGTTCGGTAGCTTTGTTATTCAGCTTGTGTGCAGTATCCTGTTTAGAAAGATTAGTCTCCTGTTTGGTTCCAAGTCGATAAACATCTTAGTTAACCTTGGAAGCACAATGTATAATGCTTTGAGGATTACTTTGTTACCCACCTTCGAGTTTACAGTCTTTCTCTCGTCTCTCTGGTACTGACAAAGGTTTTCATTCAGCTTAGCTTACAGGGTTTCGAAGAAGGATCTGGAAATGCGGCTTCCAATGACTCATTCATGAATCGGCGGACTGCTATAAAATGTTTGGTTTCCCGTCAATCTTTGCAGTCGCCATGGAAATCATCCAGACGGAGAGAGGTGGGGAGATGCTACTTTTTCAGGGATTTTCATACACAGTCAACCGAAGAACTGAAACCACTGTATACTGGATATGCCGGAAAAGGGAGAGCTGCAAAGCAAAAATAACAACCGATTTTTCTAAGCTTCAAAATTTGAAAGCGACGAACGACCACAGCCACGCTCCAGAACCGACCGAAATCAACTGTCTGAAGGTTCGATCAAAAATGAAGACGAGTGCAGGTGGGGACTCATAAGATTTACTTCGTTTTTCGTGATAGTTCTGATGATAAAGTGCATTTGATAACATATGTTTTTTTGTTTTTTTTTTCAGTGGAAGGACGTGACCAAGCTCAGCATATTCTCTTGGACGCGGCTGCAAATATCACCGACAGCACTGCGTCACAACTGCCCTCTACGTCAACTCTACGCCGAACCATTCGAAGACAGAGGCAACGGGCAACATTTAATTATGCCCTCCCACCCTGCCGAGAGGACATCAAGCTCCCAATAGAGTACACGGTGCGTACATAAAACATTACGCGGTTGATTTACATGCCATATAACATTACCATTATGCGGTTTATTTACATGCCATATTTGCTTGCAGGTGAACTGCAAGGAAGAGCCGTTTCTCTTGCACGACAGTGGCGAGGGCAACGTTAACCGGCTCATCCTATTTGCAACGCAACGCAACCTGGAGTGTTTGGGAGGTGCAAGCGCCTGGTTTTGTGATGGCACGTTCAAGGTGGTGCCCTCCCTGTTCTATCAACTCTACACCATACATGCGCTGAAGAACGGGATCACCGTGCCCATGGTGTACGGTTTACTTCCAAACAAAGCTGAGTCAACGTACCGCAGGTAAGTTCCAATTATAATGTTGCCCTATTAGGTGCTATCTCAAGGTATTGCAAATGGCTGTGAAAACTCTACTACTTTTTCATCTTACCAGGTTCTTCACAGCCGTCGTTGACAACATAGGACCCTGCGCTGCACGGACCCTGTACACGGACTTTGAAATGGCCGCTATCAACGCCGCTCGTGACACTATTTCAGAGGTCCGAATTCAAGAATGTTTTTTCCATCTTGCCCAGTCCGTTTATCGGAAGCTTTGCGCCTTGGGTTTTCAAGCGCGTTACGCCACGGACGAGACATTTGCAGTAAAGGTCAGTCTCTTTTGGCCTTTAGAGTGTTGTTTCCTTTTTTGTATATATTGCTTATCAGTTTGTGTAGAGTTTCTAAACATTTTCCTTTTATTCCAGATGAAAATGCTCCCGGCTTTGGCATTCCTGCCTGCTGGGAACATTCCTGAAGCTTTTCAGGACATCATGGAAGCATTTCCCCCTGAGGCGATTCAAGTAGCAGACTACTTTGAGGATGTTTACATCGGCCGACCGCGACGAAACGGGATCTGCTCCGCCCAGTTCCCTCCAAAAATGTGGTCCGTGCATGAGGCGACGTTGGGTGGAATGCCGCGGACCAACAACAGTGTGGAAGCATGGCACTACGGGCTACAGGTAATTTCTTTTATTGCCTTTTTCATGCCGCACACGCAATCGACAGTCTGTATGACTAAAGAGACGTTTGCTGAAGAGACTAAAGAGACCGTCCTTTAGACAAACATGCAGCAACTAGCCCAACAAATTGTATTGGACAGTTTGTATCTCGTGTTTATTTATAAAGCCCTCGATATCATTTTTTGCAGAGCAACGTAAGTTGTGCGTCACCTAATCTCTGGGCGTTCCTGGAGTCACTAAAAAAGGAGCAAGCTATGACGGAGCTGAAGCTCAGCCAAGCTGCAAGCGGGGTCGTTTCCACAAGGTTGTCGCGGAAGCGGGCCGGACACGACAGGCGACTTCGGGCCATCCTTCATCGCTATGACGGGACCAACAACTTGGATGTCGTCGAAGCATGTGCAAGAAGTATCTCTTTGTGAACACTGGTAAAGTGCTATCATTAATAAAACACTTGTATTTACGCACCTGAATGAGTACTCTCTTCTTATTAGTCACTAGGAGTGGTGCCAAGGTTGTTGTGGTCAAGACATTATTACGCAGTGCCTATAAAAATTAGTACGAACTAATTTCATGAGTGCGGGAAAAAATAAGTAAATAAAGGAAGAGGGTCACTAGTAATTGCACTCACCTAAAAAAACTATGCTCAATAAGCAACATAACTCATAAAAATTATCAGAAAGAAATGTTTCACGAATTGTCATAGTGACGAACCGCCCTATGACGAATTGCCCTATGTGACGAATAGCCCTGCTACCAGTTGTCGTGCGACGAATTGTCATTCGACGAACGGTCCTACACCCAATACTAATCATGTTGTATTACACCTGAGACTGCGGTGGATGAAAACGGAAGAACTTTCAGTAGAAGGAACAGACACAGAGAAGGTCTCAAACTGAGCTAACTGGTTTATTTCTCAAACAGCCTTTAAGTACCCACGGAACTCTTTCCCATCCACACTCTACAGATAAACTCCTTTGTTGCACACATTTCGAACCGGATGGGACACGCACAAAAGATACAAAACAACCCCACATGAGACGAGGACTTAACAAAGGGACACTGCGGAACATCGCAGTGACCTTGAGAGAGATATGTCCCGAAAAATCCTAACAGTCGCGTCAAAGCGCACACACCCCCCCAAAAAAAAAAAAAAAAAAAAAAAAACACAGACAAGTGGCCTCTAAACACACACACAAATGCCCTCTATGAAAAAAAAAAAACATATACATTGTCTCTCCCCCCTTTCCTCGTGAACCGAATGCGTTCGTTCAAAGTCTGAGAAACTTTTTGGAGTTGCGTCCAAGTTGCATTGTCGCTTGGCTTATGCAGTTTCCAATAGAACTTATTCTTATTGTTTCTTTAACGACCCTCTTAATGTCATTTCGCTCATTATGCAGAACCTCTGTCTCTGACCAATGCGCATTACAATTATTGCATTCCTCTATGTGTTTTGCTATTTCGGAGTTCGGCGCATGCAGGCGTACATTCCTCTTGTGTTCTAGTAACCTGTCATTGAGGCACCTTGAGGTTTGTCCCACGTACCTAAATCCACACGTCAACGGTATCTCATATACTACACTCTCCTTACAAGGAACTGAAGGTTCCCGATGGGCCTTCTGACAGCCCTTGTGGCCTGACAGGAAGGGCGTCAATCTGCTCATTTTGATATCTGCAGAGAACACTACGTCCACGCCGAACTTTTTTGCGAGAGCCTTTAGGTTGTGGGAAATCCCGTGGTAATACGGGATTACTGCTATCTTCTTTCTTGCTTCCTTTTCCCGTGGTTCGTTGTTAAATTTCAGTTCTAATTGTCTTTTAATGAATTCTTCTTCATATCCTGCAGATTCTAACCTCCTCCATTGTTCTTTCACAGCACTACTCATAAAATGAGCGCATGATTTACTCAACGCGTTTGTTACTAAGGACTTAACTACCCCTGCTTTAACCGACTTGGCGTGACAACTCTTTCTACTTAACACAGGTTTTCCGGCTTTTTTCCCGTATTCCCAACAAAGACCTTGTTCGACATGTACGCGTAAATCTAGAAACTGCAGGATCCCATTTTCAGGTTTTTCAGTTGTAAACCTAAGCTCCGGAGCTGCTGTTTTTATAATCGATTCTAGACCCTGAGCATCACTCTCTCGAAAAGCGCAAATAAAAATATCATCCACGTACCTTTTAACAATGCAACCATTCAAGTTACTTTCTTTAAGTGTTTCACTTACGCAACTATCTAAGGTGTTAAGATAGATTTCCGCTAACATCGGAGCCACCGAAGATCCAATGCATACTCCATCTCTTTGAACATATTTCTGCCCATTAAATTCAACAACTGTTGCTTGAAGGTACAAATCAAGAAGTGAAAGGAAACTGTCGACGGCGATGCCCGTCCTGGACTGAAAGTTTACCAGGTTTAACTCTAGCACTTGCCGAACTCTTTGCATCAAGCGCACTTTCTCAAGCGAATAGTATAAATCCTTAATGTCCATTGACATTACAGTGCATTGTCTTCCATGAAAGCCCTCCAGAACCTCAATCAGTGCCTCCGAATTTCTCAGTGAAAGACTCCCCTCCAATTGAATTACATTCAACCCTCTTTGCAAAAATTTCGAGACGCTGCACTGCCACGTTCCGAGTTCGTTGATTACTGTGCGAAAAGGCATATCCGGTTTGTGATCTTTCAAAAAAATATTTTAGACTTAACGAAGACCTTGTTTGGTTAACTACTCGTTTTGCCAGATCATCCATCTCATCCTCCTTGAGGATTTCAACAATATTCTTCTTAATTTTCTTAATGTTCCCTTTCCATTCAATGAAGAGTGCGCCGAGGGCTTCGTCTGCCTTTCTTCCGAACTCTGTCTCGGGAAGTACACCGAACATACCACTTTTGTCAGTCTGCATCAGACGCAGCGATCCCCTTTCTAGTTCCTTCACGGCTGCGCTTATGACACGAGAATCTCTCTTTTCAGTTCGAAAGCTATCATTCATCAGTTTGTCCATTCTATCAACAGCACAATCCACGAACGTAGCTCTATCATCATGACCCGTCACTTTCGAAATAGTCTGAATGGCGGAAAACACATCTAACCTTGAAGGTCTCACGTTCATGCAGAACTTTGGGCCATTCCCCAGTGTTTGCTCCGTCTTTCTAGAAATGGACACCTCGCATGGATTCACCACGTGCGGTATAGTCAGATTGGACTGATTGTTGAGGTCTGGTAGTCTTCCACATGCATGCTGCCGCCTGATTGTTCCCCTGGATGCTCTTTAACACTGTTCTTCGCTTTACGCTCCAAAGACTGTCAAAAAGTACCTTCTTTCCTGCGTTGCAGCGTTGGTAGTCCTGATCGTGCTTGTATTGCTGGCCCCGAAGGATGGTCCAGATGCGCTCGCAGGCCCGTCGTAGTTCTTCAATTCTCTTGGTCGCACCTTGTCTGTATGCCTTGATAATCTTCTTTTTGGCGCTCCATGGGAATCTTGAGGATGATAGATGCTTGAAGAGGTTCGGATCCACATACCGCTTTCTCAAACTGATGCCCAGGAAAGCGACCTCCGCTTCCAATTCAGCCAAACGTCGTCCCAGGTTGTCGAGTACCGTGAATGCTTGAAGGAGCAGCGTGGTTGGTTGGGGTACAGCCGCGGGGCCATGGCTGAAGGGAAATAAGCCTGCTTCCGGAACTATTAGTGAAAAGACGGTGAGAGTGCAGGCGAGCTGGTGGTAGCTAATCATGTTGTATTACACCTGAGACTGCGCTGGATGGAGCGGAAAAGGGAAAAGAAACGACAATACGACCAGGGCGCCGCACTGCGTCCGGTGGCGGCATTTTGTATAGTGCAGTAGGCAATCGTTGCAGGTGATACCACAGCTTCGCTGACCAACCACCTTCACAGCGTGGATTGGAGCGCGATATAACAAAGCGTGCCGCCACGGCAGCCGCGTCATGGCGCTGATAGCACGGACCGGTCGACGCTCCGGCGTTCACCTTCATATCGCCGGCGGGTGTACGCATCTGCAACCTAATTAATTTGGCAAGTACCGTGATTGTAAATTATTGTTATGTTGATATGTAATTCAGTTATGTCATGTTTTATGTCTATATTTCAAAACCGGTGAATGTACTTCCGGGCCCTGCGTACAAGCATCATGAACTTAACATACTCCTATTTCTATTTCTTTATGAATAAGCCCTATCTTTATTTTTACCCCTAAAACTGTAGTGCAGAAAACCACGAGATAAATTACAAAATACTGAACGTCCCGAAATGTTTACCTCCCTAGGGCTTCGGTACATCTCTAAAAGTAAATTTCCAGAATTTTCATGATTATGCTAAAAATTGCACAAAAGTGATGACCGCTAAATTGCGAAAATCTAATCCAGAGTATCAGGGTTAGCAACTTTATTAAAAATTTCAAGCATTATGAAAATATTTGACACTGCGTGTATGAGTGGTTCGAATCCCTACTATTAAATTTATGCCTTCCCGAAAAAAATATGTTTCGTTAATATTTGAGCACTTTAGCATTCAAGTAACGGGTGTCATTGGGTCACTTTTAATACTTTTTAGAATTACTAATATTTCTAAGAGACGCACACAAGCGAGCGCCTAGTTTTCAATTTTTTTTCTACAAAATTAAACGCTCTGAACTACTACTACAATGTTGAAATACAACTATCCTGGGCACAAACTGAATCGTAAATTTTGGGGATCGTCAGTGCAATTTTACATCACCAGAGGAAATGCGCTTATGTCGTGTATGTGCCAACTTTCTCGTGCTGTGTTAAGTGTAATCAGTGTTCACATACCGAGTTTCCGAATGCTATAAACAACTAAATTTTGAAAAGTTCTATATTATATATATATTTTTTTGCGATTTAAAGGACAGTTAATACTTTTCCCCCTGGCAAGAAAATCGTGACATCCCGAAAACATTACTTCGAAAAAATAGAGAAATATAAAGCCCGCAGATATAAATTTGTTAACAGTATTAAACAGGTCAAAAGATTCTTTATGACAAAGATTTAAAATTGGGTATTCAGACTCGTTGAATATGCAGGCACGTGGAACATTCGGGAATCGGGCCTGGATGGGTTTTTCGTCCGGTTGGATTTTCCGACCTGTTGGGCACTCGGGCTTGGTTGGACCTTCCGTCTCGTTGGAAATTCAAACTCTTTCAACATTCAAGCCCAAGCACATTGTGGTGTTTTGGCCTCGGTGGAGGCGCCGTGATGCAGGCACGCAAAGCCGGATAGCAAACGATAACGAAACGTTTTATTCAGCGAGCGCATCACCGTCCCCGCACCCTGGCTCCAGCTTCGTTTTCTGCCCCCGTCCTAGGCCTGGCCTTACAGGTCATATTTTCTTGAGGCTAGGTGGCGCTAGCTGTGCGCCGGCAAGTAGTCCGACGGCACTACACACATCTTTCGTTCAGATGAACATTTCGGCTTGCCTCTCACATGATCTATTGGACATTTATAGTCACTGAGTTATCCAATCTCGTTGTTGATTCTCGCTACAAGCGCTTCAAGTCTTTCAAGGCTCTATCGTGGCATCCTTCTATCGAGAATAAAAGGTACCTTTCCATTCTTCGAACAACACGAGCTCATCAAACCATAACACTCGAACGTTCTCACAGAGTTACCCTTCGTCTGTGACTCGGGGTACTTCACACAGAATAGCCGAAGAGGCATTGAGGCAAAAACGAATGAATGTAGACCACTCGAAAAAGCGCCTTCTGCGTGCCGCCATTGGCATTTAACGGATTGTAAAAAAGCGTTTTGAGCCTGCGCAAAATCACTCTTGAAATATCAGACACCGCGTTTGTGTCCACAACCTAGTGACTGGACATTTTTGTCCCGGATGTTAAGCGCTGGAAAGGTGTAGAGCTACGAACGTT
The DNA here is from genome assembly GCA_013358835.2 of Ixodes persulcatus. Taxonomy (NCBI): domain Eukaryota; kingdom Metazoa; phylum Arthropoda; class Arachnida; order Ixodida; family Ixodidae; genus Ixodes; species Ixodes persulcatus. Next base: position 11,215 of record JABSTQ010008666.1, on the reverse strand, counting down.
CTGGAAAGATGAGTCACGCCACTTCCATGCTAGCACGCTTTTGCTTTTAAAACTTAAAAAGGGCCCTCTAACAATACACGAACTCATCTCTGTGACGTCACGGCGCGGTGGTGGCGCGTCGGTCGCACTTCCGGTCTGGGGCTGTGGGCAGAAGTCCCCATGCCAGACGTGTATTCCTGCGTTGTTTTGAAAGGAACCAAACAAAAACCTGCCTTCTCGTCAAAACGCCGCGACTGGGGCCGTACCAAAAGTGTCGAGAACGGTTTGAAGGTCAGTTTTCACGTGCTCGGATCGTCCGAGAATTTGGATATGTGCCGTGAAAAGGGAAAAGCAGACGCCGTCGGACAACGATTGCTTGGGCAAGAAGCACTTTGGGTTGAATTCACGGATACTTGTGGTCACCAGATTTATTTGTTTTGTTCCAACATGAACGCCAGAAAACCGTCAAGTTGTGCGGACCACCTGCGGACTACGTTCAGTGCGTCTTCAAGTTCAAACGGCCGCCTGATTGTTCGAACTGTCGTCTGCTCTTTCAAACGTTTCTGCTTGTCGTCTGCTCTCTTAGACGACGCCGGTCAGTAGACCAATTGTTGGCCCGGTACTTGCGATAAGAAGTAAGTGCTGGCCTCAAAAGACTTAAATTTGAAGGTTGGTAAGCAGGCTCGATGTAAACAGTAGATACAAGGAGATGTTGGTCATTGTTACCAGTGACCATCACCGACTTGTTATGCCTAATTCAGTTGGTCCGATTCAGCTTGCGCTTGTCAGTATCGACGTCGACCATCTCAGCTACGGTTCACGCTTTTGCAGCCCGAGCGGCGTCGCGACTGAAAATTACGAGCGAAATCTCATCATGCGAATCAGGCTTTAGCGTACATTCTGCGGCGTCCACGCGGAATGAATCGCCACATGTCACATTATTCACGCGAAGTTTTGCGGTGTAACAAGCCTCGGTAATTTCGCTGACGCCGCTCAAGATAGTCAGACATCGCCAGGAAGACATAGAACCAACAATTTGAACGCGAAAAAGGGCAGGGGGACTCACACTGACGCCGACAACATCGCATTTCAATGGTGTGTTTATGGGCGACGGCGAGCTTCTTGCCCACACCCCCATCGCGCATGCGCGGCGCCGGTGGCATCCGCTAGGGGCGCACCGGGCGCTCCGGTTTGTTTTTTTTGTTTTTTTTGTAGTGTTATTACTACATTGGTGGTTCGGACTACTCGGGGAACGAGTAGTAGCTTTGAAATATTAGCACATCAAATTTTAATTTCATCAGTTAAAAACAGCGCAACGTCTAGTGGCGCCAAGGTGTGTTCGAAACGCGCAGCAGGGTGTACATTGCTGACGTTTTAAGTGAATGACTTTGTGATTGCAGCCAGCGTTGGCAGAAACCGTTAGATTTTCTTTTATGCGTGCTAAAGAAAGTGTATCACTCCGTGAATGCGTCGCTATTCCTTTAAAAAATATCGATTTTATTTAGCGAGCAAGGTTAAAAGAGTATAGGAAAATATGTTTCAAGTGTGCTGAAATAACACACGGAAACACACATTCGAGACGCACACCTCCCAACAACAAAACCAAAAACCTTTTCTTTTTTTCTTTTTTTGAGCCGGTGGTTGCGCTAGCGTTTTATTGGGGAATCGGCATGTCGGATCAACCGATTCACTGGGATTCTTGATTCTGCGATTTGAATCCGCTACGTTTGCAGTGTCGTGTGTGGGCCTTGGGGCCCGGGGGCTCGCCCCCCCCCCCCCCCTCCCCCCAAAAAAAAATCCTTCATTTTGCTGGGGCCTCCTCTCCCCCCTCATACAGCATTTTGTCATGGGCGCCCCCCCCCCTCCCCCAAAACAAAATCCTGGCTACGTGCCTGGCACTGATGTTCTTTTAAACCTATTGGTTATGGTTACTTGCGGCAAACGATTATAGAGGACCTCCAACCACGTGATTCAGATTCTTCAAACTGTACTCTCGGACACACCGAACCTGTAAAATAGACATCATGTTATGTTTCAGATGAGTAAACAAAACTACTAATCAATGCACAGTTCGAAGTCAGTAGGTCATATATGCCTGGAATGTTAGAGTGACGCAATTTGTTATGTCTAATTCTGAGATAGTTTTGTATATACCTCAAAGGAGCACTGACAGGGTATTTATGCTCACCGAGGCTTTTATCTGAACATGACCTATCTGAGCCCACCTACCCGGAACACAATCTGCTTCTCGAAATTTGTTTTCTTTCCTCCCGAAAACAGCCGGTCGTGAATTGGCCGTTTCCAGACGCGCCCCCTATCGTTTCCATGGTTGCGTGGTGTTCAAATTAGGCGTACCAAATATATTCAAAGTCGCAGGTCATCTAAAGCACTCGTGCAATATAAAAAAAAAAATAGAAAAGAATACGAATATCATTTTTGCGGCAGCCAAGAAGCTGCCGATATGTTGATAAAACAAAAAGTGTTGCACAAATCACACGAAGTAGATGTCCACGCCATAATGAATATCGTGACGTACCGCGATCATACCGCAGGCTGGACGACGAAATGGCGACGCACGACAGACCAACATTGCGATGGGCGTGGGGCCGCCACTTCGGAACTGTTGTTCATGGTACCGGCCAATCGATATTCAAGCGCAGAACACCGAGCGGAAAGGATATAAGTGCGAAACATACGCACGGCAAACAATACATGCAACTTTGTTGTCTGCTTTACATGCCGGAGAAGCGGAGAGGAAACAAAATAGCGGTCAGGTGCAGCCACGTGACTTCCGGCCGTGAGCAATCATGACTTCCGGCCGTGAGCTATCGTGTTTTAATTTCGAGCAGTTATGTTTTTTTTTTTTGTTGTTTTTTTTTTTTTGCTTTATTAAAAATATATGTTACTCTGTAGGAAAATATTGATTAGGTAATCTCCTGATATCATGTTAAATCCCATGGCAAAAAATCAAAACAATTTTGTTGGGGGTGTCAGTGTTCCTTTGATAATGTGTTGTAGTACGTGATAAATTTTTCAAGGGCTAGTAATAATGGCCTAAAACATTTATTACGTATTGTTCTCTCAATAAAGTTCAACAACCTCTTCTGATGTCCTACGAGAGCTGAACCAAGATACGTCTATGCGTAAAACGAGCAGTTTAAACCATTTCTTCAGTAGGAGGCATATCTATGAGTAAGTATGGCATGCATACCTTTAAAAAACTGCTCTCTAGCTTGTACTCTCTCGTTAAACCGTGATAATTTAGTCGGCTACTGAGTGTATTTTTCAGCTGCATAGAAGCACATGACGCAAGCAAACGCAGAGAGCATGGGCTGCGTTTGTTTACCTCCGGATACCTTGTGGAGATCTGGCTGCCTTCTCCCGCGCCGATCCTCTGGGCCCCAATTTCCGGCCTCCGAGATACGTCACGCCTCGGGGGAGCGACGGTGACCTCGCGCAGCTCAAGGTCCGGCTGGACCGCTCCCCTAAGCCAACTGACCTCACGCGACTGGCTTCCCAAGACAAAGGGGCGAAGGCTTGAAAAGGGGAAGCCGGACAAAGGAAGGCTCTCTTGGACAGCAGCTCTTCGATGGCGGACAGCGCGCAGCGGTGGCGGGAGACGAGGACGCTGGCGCCGGATTCGGCGGGACACGGGCCTGGCGCGGGGCAGCGCGGGCGCGACGTTGAGTGGCGAACTCGACGAACGGACCGGACGGCGACCGTGGATGACGACGTCCCCTTGACGCGGTGTGGACGACTACCGCGGGGACTTGGAGCAGCTGCGGGGCAGCGGACTTCCCCCCGGCCTCGCTGATGTCCGTCCCCAGATCCTGAAACCCCCCCGGCAATAAGTGAGTGAATAAACCCTTTTGCCGAGAGCGAAGTATTGTTGTGTCATATTCATCCGGGAACAGGGTCTGAGGGAATCGGAGTTAGAAGCCCGCAACCTGCATAAACTTGAGTTTTTCTACGAACCTTCCGAGAGCACTAAAGTTTGGGCACGTGTGTTGGCGTCAATGTTAACAACTGCCTTCTACACTGTATGCATGTCACTTGACAAGAGCACTTGTGATGTACATGGTCGACAATGCAGCTGTGTTGCTGGCCAAGGGGTTGTTTGCAGGCATATTTGTGGTATGCTCTATAGACCAACTCAACTCTCTGACGTCACGCCACTGCGGTGGCGCTGCTGTCGGCACTGGGCATGCGCAGGTGATTCGCCTAGGCCGAATCTGGTTTCTGCGCGCGCGCAGTGCCCTCGCCTGGTGGGCAAACGCGGGCTTGTTTGTAAACAATGTGTTGGTCGATAGTATAATGAACACAGCGACTCATTAACTAAACCTGGTCCCACCACAAGTGCCCTGCACGGGAACAGAACGGAAATGATATAACCCCACGAACCGCAAGCCGGTCGAACGCAAGTTTGGAAGCTTGGATTAAAAAAAAAGACACGTCACAAAGACTGCCAGAGCACTGCATTAAAAGAAGGCGCTAGGCATCTCTGCCTGAAAATTGCGCGAGTTTTACACAACTTGGCTTGATCAGTCTGCAAACCACGCTACAGAAAAAAAAAATAACTGGGGTGCCTAACAGACATGCTCAAGAGCAATTATTTCACGTCGGTGCCTCGTGTGGACATAGTTGGAAAAGGCCACATAGACCTTTTACATCTTCCACCTACCTGGATAGAGCTAGTACAAGTAAGCGAAAGTCGCAGCTATACATTACAGGAAATTGGAGCGGTTGAGGCAACGACACAGGAAGAGAGCAAAGGTAAAATATGGCACCGCTACCAAAAGGGTTTCATAACGGCCTCCGTGGCTAAGAGTGTTCACATGGGTATTTTCATACTGAAAAAAAACGCGACCACGATCCAAGCTGCTTATTGAGAGGTATCACAGGGAAGCCGATTAAGCATAACCCTGCAATGAAAAGAAGGTTGTCCCTTGAGGATCCTGCTAAGGAAGCTTTGGTACAAGAGAACCAATCGCGCACAAAAATTGCACTTTCCGACTGTGACCTTTTTCTCTCAGGTGAGTTCCCCTTAATTGAAACAACGCCAGATGCCTTGATTAAGTTTAACGGCTGCGGAGTCAGGAGTTTTGGAGATTAGATGCCCAGAGGACGTTCAGATTTTCACCAAAAGGAAATGGACAATAGAGTACTAAAAGAAAAATAGTAAATTCTTTGCGCATGAGCAAATGCAGATGGGTGTAACAAATGTGTCTTCAATTGTCCTCTATGTTTACAGTGGAGTTTCTTCTGCAGTTGAGGTTTCGGTTTCCTCTGGCCCTTCTTTCTTTATCACAGATCTAGTGAGCCGTCTGGACGTTTTTCCGACAACTTTTTGATTTCAGAACTCTACAACAAAATATGATGTCCCTATGGGAAGAGCTCTGGACCTCGGCTTTCTGTACATTTTTCTGGGTTGTACAGAACTTTTTTTCAATCTCAAGTGTAACACACTAAAGAAAATGCAGCACAATTTTGGCACGTTTCTACAGATAAAATGCCATAAAAGTAAGCATTTTGGCGGAACTCCGCCTGGTTAGGTAAGTAAAAGAGAAATGGTACTTTGTAGACTCTAACAGATTTCTTCATTATGCCCGACGTTTCGAAGCCGGCTCGGCTCCTTGTGTCACGGGTGACTCTATGTGGGCCACGGTGATGTGGGCCCCAAGGTAGCAAACTGTCGTTCTTTTCTTCTTCTCTCTCGTAATATTGTTTTCTTTTGTTTTTGTCTGTGGCGCATCGTAGCGCGTGTATATAGCTGCTTGGAAGCGTTCCGGTAGATCGGTTCAGATTGTTGTTAGTATTTTGTATGTGCCAAGATTTTAATAAGAAACACTTTATCCAGTTTCCACGTCATCGGCTTTGACAGCAGTTCCATCCTCGACAGAAAAATTAGCATCTTGGCACATAAAAAATACTAACAACAATCTGAACCGGTCCAACGGAACGCTTCCAAGCAGCTGTATACACGGGTTACGATGCGCCACACACAAAACCAGAAGAAGAAAACAATGCTAAGAGAGATAAGAAGAAAACAACGACAGATTGCTACCTTTGGGCCCACATACAGTCACACGTGAACAAGGAGGCGAGCCGGCTTCGAAACGTCGGGCACATTGAAGAAATTGGTTAGAGCCTACAAAGTACCCTTTCTCAGAAAAATTGCCATGAGGGAAGTGTTTTTTATGCGAAAGTATTAACTGTCTCGTGGAGCAAGCTGACGTCATCAGTCTGAAGCGCGAAAACGGCAGATAGTTTCCTTCGGTTCAATTGGCCGGCGCGCGTCGACGGGGCTCCCATTGGCAGCTGCGCTCGTCAGTTTCCACGACCGCTCACTCCATGGCGCTGCGTGTCCATCAGCGCGGAGCGTCCAAGGTCACCAGGGAGCACACGCGCCGACCGGCGACGAAAAATACGCAGCAGACGAAAAAGGGAGCGGACGAGCGGCTTGCATGCTTTCACATGCACAACTCATAAGGAATGCTTAGGTGTACCTCGATCTTCTTTGTGAATGTGTTGTGCGCCCATTTTCTTCTGGCGGTTTAATGATTTTTTAAATTTTATTTATTGCTAATGATGCTATGTAAATGTTTGCATGTGTAGCAATAAAATCAGATGTACGACTAGTAGTGCTTGTAGTTGTGAACTAGGGATATGAGCTGAAATTAAGAGAAGAAAGTAAACAAAACACTGCTCCTTACGAAGCAAGATGTCGACAAGAAGATGCCGGTGACAAGTCAAGAACGAAGGGCAGGGGAAATAAATGGTGGGGAGGAGGAACCAGACGGGACTAGAGAGGAAAGGAGACTTCCCCTTCCCCCCTCCAGTGTCCCGTTTGCTTCCTCCTCCCCACCCTTTTTTTCCCTCGCTTGTCGTACTTGACTTGTCACCGACTATAGACCTGACGTGAACCTCCCGAGGTCCGACCTCGAAAGGTTCAGGCAGCTTCTAACATTGCGGATGTTCGGTTTGCAAAGTTCTCAAATTTCTAATTTCACGGCTACGCATCTTCCTCACCCGAAGATGACGAAGACGAAGACGACTATAACCCCGACGAAGCTAAACAGCAGATCAAACTTTCGTCCCGTACTGCGCTGAAGGGACATCTTCCACCCATCTCCGACCCACTGCTGCGAGGCTTTGGGCGGAGAACGAGGCGAATACCGCCTCCACGCCGAACAGAAGAGCAGCGTGGGCAAAGGCGCGCACACAACCGACATGCTGCTACTGCAAGGACCCCCAACATGCGGTCGGCCTAGTTCACCAGTTATGGGGATGCAAAGACATTGAGGCAACAAGGAAGAAGCACCTAGAGGACGGGGTGACATCCCTGGAGGACTGGGTCTTTAAGCCAGGCCCTCCAAATAAGCAATACCAAACTCTACGGACGGTTCTGGGTTATATACACGAAGCTGGAATAGAAGTACATAAATAATTCCCTCCCCCCCCCCCCCTCTACCCTGAGTCCAGGCCGCGATGCCATTGACTCATACCCCTTCCCCTCTCCCTTAAGCGGTTCAAATAAACGTTTTATACTGCTACTACTAATTCCGCCGAGGTTCGTGTTTGCGAAGTTTGCAACTTTCTAATTCCACCGTAGATCCAAATTGCAAAGCTCTAAGATTTCAAGGCTCCTAAAAGCTCCTATGGTGTCAAATTAAAAATTCTGAGAGACACCTTTTCAAGTTGTTTCCTACGACGGCCCGTCGTGTTTTGTATGGACTTGCCTCCAAGGCAGTCGTGTTCAGCAAACATCAGCATCTAAATTTGCGTATAGTCCCTCCTTTCTCAAGGGCATTTCAAATGCCAGTCACATCGAAGGATTAGTGAAGAAAAGTATAAAACGCAGGCGAGCTGCTGAATGACATCCATAGTAACCCTGAGACGTAGGAGCAATAAAAAAAAATGGACAGAACAACGAAGTCTCTAAGACAGATTCTTGTGTTCTTGAAGCTGTGTTAGAGACTTCGATTTTCTTTCCGTTTTTTTATTATTCCTAAGTCTCAGGGTTACTATGAATGGATCACATCGAATGCCCGTGATTAACTGGCGAACCATCACGTGTCGAGTGCATGCAGGATATGGAGCTGATTTGCCACTCGCACTATGTTCTTTGGCATAAATTTTATTTCAAACGCTCATGAGATGGTGAAGGGTCCTACATAGTGAGCTTTGTAAACATAATTACACAGTTAGCTTAGTTATTTACCTGTATGCTAGGTCTGTTCCATCCAGAACCAACCTCCGTCGAACCATAGTGGTCCTCCATGGGCAGGGCAAACCTTCTTTCCCCTTCAGTTGTCGTGGGCCTAATGCTCCAAAACCTTAGGTGATTGATGTGGGGCCGTAAGAACGACAAAAAGCCATCAGGTGCTGGAGTAGCAAATTCCGTGTAGTACTTGAACTTCTTGGGATCCTTGAGCAGTTCTTTATATGTGAACTCCCTGAACCTTTCCTTTAGTCGCTATTTTGAGTGTGCTTCCTCCTTCCTCAAGAAATTAAGCTGGCTTGCAACCTTTTTGATTGCACTTTTTGAGTTCCCTTAGTGTTTTTAAAGACCTTGCCTCCATATCTTTCTTCTGCTTTTCTACGTTGACAGCTGTTATTTTAGCCACTTCCAGCTCTCGTTGCAGGTTTAAAAGATTTTCTCTTTCATAGAAGATCTAATCTTTTTAGCTCTTCAACGTGTCAGACGGTAGCGCATAGTCACACTGAAGCTGCGCCGGGGCGGTCCAGTGTGTGGTGGCGACAGCTGCAGGGCTACCGGCAGAACAGCCAGGATCCTCCACTGGAAGGCTACTAGTAGAGCTCATCCGACGGAACTGGACAGATCCCCTGCGTTGATAGTTTAGCCTGAGATTCGATAAGAATCGTGCATTATTACAAAAAACAAAAATGATAATGAGTCCCGGGATTAGAAATACTTCGCATGTTACCTTTTTCGCACTACAAGCCTAATATTAGATAAAGAATAGAGTATGTCTCCAAAACTCAATGCTTGCAAAATTTAAAACTATCTCACATCTTGTGCAAAAACCTGATCTATATTGCACGTAAACTGAAACCAACGTTACTAAACCACTCAGTTGGGAAACTGCCATAAAGACTGCTCTGAAAAAGTGGCCCCGATCCGTACTTCAGAACCGAGCTAATGGCGAGCACAACGCCGCCATTTCCCCCGCAGCGGCCACTCGAGGAACTGCACGTGTCTTCTATTTTGGCTTTAATCGGCCATTATGGCGCCGAAACAGATACGGTGGAAGAGGTTACAGGGGCGCCACCCACGTCTCCCCAGCGGACGCGCCGCGAAACACCACCGAAGCTAAGATGCACCTTCGACCCGCGCTACCTGAAATCACCGCTGAGGCATGGTTGTATAAAAACAATATTAGTTGTGCCGAAAAACCCTGCAAACCAAAGATTTTAGCAAACATCATGCGCCTTCAATTTTTACTAAACTCAAATAAAAGTTACTACAAGAAGAGTTTTTCCTGGTGGTTTTTACGCAAAAACATGCGTCTGAAAGTTCAAGGTGACCACAGTAAAGACAATGATAAACTGCTGGCGCTGTTGTCCTATTTAGGCTCGGTCTCCGTGGACGCCAGCGGCCCATGTTTCAACGGGGAGTTTCCCAACTGAGGGTTCTAGTAACGTTGGCTTGAAACGAAGTATAGGACGATGCAAGGAACTTCGACGACGATGCGAACCCGTCCTCGGCGCGGCAGCCATGAACCTAACCAGCAGCCAATGCGGAGAGAGTCGACTGCTTCTAGCACAGGAGTTCCGGTGGCATCAGAACGACGCCGAGCTCTGATTGGCTCTGATTGAAAGGATAGTGGGTAGACCCCAATGCTAGATACCTTGAGGTCTACCCACTATTTTGTTTTTCATTCAGCCATAAGAGCTCGGCGTTCTGACATCATCGCCACCCTACAAAGAAGCAAACGAAGTGCGCTTCGCATTGGCCTGCCGCTGCGCTCCAGCCATCCAATCGTTGAATTTTCCCTAACATGTTACGGAGCGGGAGTGTTTTGCTTGTTTTTTGTAAAGTCAATTTGCTTATAACTCCCAAAATATTGAAGTATCCGGGAAAAAAAAAAACGTTTTTCTTCGGTGTTCCAACGTTTTTAACTGAGTTTCAGCGCAAATTTCAAACACTGTCCAAAAATCATTGGAGGGCCGCCTTAACTTCTCAAGAATAAAAAAAAAAAAAAAGTTAGGAATCTTAAATATTATTAAAATCTACTGATTAACTAAGCGTATTAATTGTTTCTTTAATAATTATTAAAATGTAAATAAAATATTTCATTTTTTTGTTTATTAATTCATTATACTACTTATCCTTGTTCAGATCGCAGTAGAAGTGTACATAAACAACTATACACAAGCAAATACATGGCCAAAATGAAAAACAATCCCAATTGTACTAAGACAGCATGTCATAAATGTATAGATTAGAAGAAACAAAAAGTAAAGATAAATGAAACACACAAGCAAAAAAAAGTTACTATTCACTCAACTCGAAGTGTTTTCTTCACATTTCGGGAATCAGTTTAAGGGGCGCTGGCACCGCAAAGGTCGTTTTCGTTGTCTAAAACGATGCAGTTGAAGAAATAGACGCAAAAAACAATGCAAAAAAAAAAAAAACAAAAAAAAACATCGCACGCCCGGGCGCGTTTACTTATCTTTGACGCCCTTCTCTCCCTTTCTCAACTCCTCGCTGCTTTTATTTGGGACGTAATCCAGTACGAAATTAGAAGCTTTGTAAGTGACATTTTTATAACATTTAATAACGGCATTCGAAAAACATGTTATTAACGCAATTGCGAACGCACTACGGCCCTTCCTTTTTGAGATACCGAAAATCGGAGTCCCGCAGAGATGTCGCCTCCTGGCTTTTTATCTTCCCCCCGAAAAACATCCCTCGGTAAACTGGCGGTCCGGCATGTAGTCCTAAGGATGATCGGTGAGTCGGGGAATCGACAAAGTTCTCTTTTTTAGAGTGTCCGACGACCTCTCAGACTTCGAAAAGGAAATGGTCAAGCGTTCAAAACACTGGGTTTGTTTGTCTGTGTACCGTAGTTTCGGTAGTGACTCCGCCGTGGCAGCCTTAAACGAAAAAACGGCTCAACGTGGTCCCACTCGCTCACAAAAGTCCACTGCGTGTTCTCTTCGCCCTCCCAAACCGTTTGAAAAGAGATTTGAGATCGTGAATGGCCCTAAA